>PVJH01007490.1:0-11811 GCA_004026705.1 Nesogale talazaci | reverse complement strand
TTATGGAGGCAGATTTCTGGGGATATTTTTGCTCTGAGTTTAAAGATGATCTCAGGGCAGTAGTGTCAGGGGCTCATTCCATTTTCATGGCCTTAGGATATCTGCAGTCATCAAGCATTAGAGATGTGTTCTCTGTTTTCTCCCTTTTGATCAGGATTCGTCTATGGGACATTTGATAAAAATATTCTCCAATGGTAGCAAGTATCGTTCTGTTCTAGTCTCATGACAAAGGAGGCAGTTCATGGCAGCAATTAACGATACATCTCCTCCTACTCCTGACTCTCCTCCTTCCTCTGTTGTTCCAGATGAGTAGAGACCAATTATTATGCCTTGGATGACTGCTTGCAATCTTTCAAGACCCCAGGCATTACACATGGAGTTAGGAGGTAGAACAGATGCACTAAACATGTTATTAGGCCAATTAACTGGGATGTCCCATCAAACCATGACCCTAAAGCAAGAAACTAAATCCCATGATGTTTTTGATCACATATAAGCATCTTCAGCAGCTACTCTTTTTCTTTATTTCTTTGTCATTGTTGTAAATATACCTGTCACACACTTTTGCCAATTCAGCTTTTTACAGGTGTGCAACTTATTGGCACTAATTACAATAATCAGCTGTGCAACCCTACTCTTTATCAACGCTATATTTCCATCATCATTAACCCCCACTTCTTCTAACCCTCTGGTCCCTGAATACCACTAATGAACTTTGTTCTCCATACATTTTCTTTTTTCTGAAAGTGTGGTCATACGCTATTTGTCACTTTGTGATTGACATTTCTCTCAAGGCGATTTCTTCCAGCTTCAGCTAGCATGGTAGCATTTGTCATGATTTCATGTCTCCTATTGGCAGAGTAATCTCTTCCATGTTCATCCACTCATCTGGAGGTGAACATTTAGGTTGTTTCCATTGTGTGGCTGTGTGAATAATGCCGCAGTGAACCTTTCTGTACAAGTCTCTGAGTCTCTGTTTTCAAGTCTTTTGCGTAATTGCTGTGCCATATGTTAGTTCAATTTTTTGTTTTGCTTTGTTTTTTCTTTTTGAGGACCCCCCCCCCCAATACTGTTTTTCGAAGTGCCTGTACCATTTCCATTTTACATGTCCATCAGCGATGGGTAAGGGCTCCAATCACCCTGCATCCTTGCCACTCTTGGCTATTTGTGGTTTTGACTTTAAATCTTAGTATATGTGCTGCCGAAGCGAGCACTGATTTTAAATCTCACAGTGACCCTCTTTACAACAAAACAAAGTTCCGCCTGCTCTGTGAGTCATTTTTTGCAGTCTTTGTGCCAACTCAGCTGTAGGGTGTCTTTCTTTTTTTCGTTGACCCTCTACTTTACCACCCAGGATGCTCTTCTCCCAGGTCTATCCCCTCCTGAAAGCATGTCCCACGGTCTCACTATCTTCACTTCTAGTCATCATCGTGGCATTGCATGGTTGTTTTGCTCTTCAGCTCTCTGATTGGCAGTGGTGCTGGTAAGCATTTCTTCATGTGTTTGGTGTTCTGTGAATGCCTTTTTTGGGTGAAATGTCTATGCAAGTACTCTGACTTTTTAGTGACCATGTAATTTGTCATCTGATTAAGTTGTCAAAGTTTTACATATTTTGCCTTTTGCATTCTTGTCTAATACATGGTTTCCAAATATATTTTCCCACTGAGCTTGTCATCTTTTCACTTTTTGCTAAAAATCCTTAGATGGAAAACATGCATGACTATCCCATTTATTTGGTGTTCTGCTATTTGTACTTGTCTTGAATATTAATTAATACTTTGTTAACAGCTGGACCTGACAGTATTGCCTCTGCTTTTTTCATCTAAGAATTTATCATTTTGTTTGTATTTAGGTCCTTGATCCATTTTGAATGTATAAGGGTTCATTTTAAATTAAAAAACATTGGAATGGAAACTTATTTGAGGTTAAAAAAAAAGTTCTCTTCACTTCTAATGGTCAGTGTTTCTTGGGTTTAATTTCTGGAAGGCAAACATTTATATTTGTAGTGTTCCCTTTTAAAATTGCTTACGTGAAATTCAGAATTATTATTATTATTTGCTCAGTAAGGGTTATTCAGCTGAAATGAGCACTTCAACAAAATTCTAGTGGATATCTCCCCAAATCATTGGAGCTCAGCAACACATTTATAGGAATGCTGCTCCAAATGAAACAATCATTTTTCAAGGGATCACACATTTTTTTTTGTTTGTTTTTTGTTTTGGGGCATCACTGCCCTCTGGTGGTGGGGGTAGGAGGCCCAGCCTTGCTCTTGGATTTGAACCTCCAACCCAGTGGGCCGCAGTCCCGCGCACAACCGCTACGCCACCAGGGCTCAGCCCCAAGGGATCACACATTTTAAGAAAACAAGAGTAAACCTCAAATGACTTCAAGGCAGAGAGGTCAGCTAAGAAGGTTCAGGTGACTAGAATTTGGATTTCCAAGTCATCTTGACAGATCTTCTTGAGAGGTACAGGGCCTATTTTGAAGATATTTTAAGGAAGTTGTGAACTGCACCAGTGAGAAAACAGTCAGGAAATTTGAGTCCAGAATTTCCCTCCAAACATGGCCGTGCTGGGCTGCTTCTTCGAGGGTAGCACTAGCTGTCCTGTGAGAATTTTGTTGAGAAACCTTACCCCATCCACCCTCCTGCCCAGATCTTGCTACCCCTTTACAGCTTTTGTTCCTCAAGTTCAAAGTATATGTGATGCAGTGCAAATGGAAGAGTGCAGAATTCTTTGGTGCAAACTCTCCTGGGTGGCGAGTCAGTGCTGACCTCAGAGTGACCTCATAGGATGGGTTTCTGAGACTATTATTCTTTACAGGAGCAGAAAGTCTCACTTTTTCCACCCCTGGAGCAGCTAGTAATTTCAAACTGCTGACCTTGCTGTTAGCTGCCCAACTCACAACCACTACACTCCAAGGTCAAGGTCATCACCGTCTGCAGTATATAAAGCTCGATGGCTGAATTGTCAAGAAAGGATTACTTCAGGGTTTGATCATTTTGTTTGATGAATGTCTATGACTTTGTAGCAGCACTTTTTGACTTACCTTTGTTCCTCCGACATTTTTTGGTAGTTAGTGGTACCTGCCTAAGATGTAAGGTGCCGGAAAGCTAAAAGGAAATATGTCGTTTTATTAGCTGTTAATTTTTCAAGTGATAAATTTTCAAGATAGTGATATTTTCTCTCAATAGCATCCTGAGCACTCTCATTCAAAAATTATTATGAGTGCAACAATATATACAAATATATATGTGGTAATAAAAAATTCTTTTATTCTTTTAATAAAAAAATTTATTCTTTTATTCTTTTAATAAAAAATTTGGGGGGGCAGGACCAAAGATTCTTGTCTTTAAGCAATGTGCACTGAGATATCTGTAGGTGAAAATATATGATGTTCGAGATCTGCTTTTAAAATAACACTAGTAGGAGTCAGGAATGTACAGGAGGGGTAGGGATGAGATAAGATTGGTCTTAAAGCTGGTAATAGTTGAAACTAAGTAATGCAAAAACAGGAATTTATTACTATCATCTTGTGTGTGTTGAAATTTTTGATAGTAAAAGGCCAGACTTCATAGCGCCTATCATCTTTGGAATGCTTTACTGTAAATTTACAAATCTTCACAAACGTCAAAATTATTCAAGGTTTTCCTACAGGGTACATCATTTTGACCAGTCACAGTTTCCTCATGAGTTCCCTAGTTCAACAACTGTACCATGTAATCTCTTAGTCACCCAGTGTGAAAATCTCTCTCCAGTTATCTGTGCAATTGAGTTAACTCTGTTTATCTATTACGTTAGCATCATTCCTCCTCTTACGCCAGACTCTTATGATCTCACTTTTGGCAGTCTTACTTGTGGTCTGAAGGAGGGTAGACTCCCTCATCATACTTCCTACACTGTCTAATAATTCTTTTTCACTTGTCCATGTCTTCTGCTAGCTTTTAAATATGATAATGGTGATAGAGACTCGACGTCTGTCATTATCAAACTAGCATCGTGCCAGACATAAATTAGGCCTTAGATAGATATGTATTCAATGACTCGTCACTCATTTGTCACCTTAAGTGATCTGTATGATGTCCATGCTTGTGAATTCATCCTCCATCTCCCTTCTGGGCAAACTGTTTTAAACTGTAAATGTGATGGTAGTTTCTCTACCAAAAACCTCCCATCAGGATATGGTTCAGGCATTTTTACCTTTCTCCCTGTGGGTTCTGCCAGCTGCTCTCTCCTGCATCTCTATGACACAGACTACTGATATAGCTTGATTATTTTATGCCAATTTTCTCAATATTTCTTCTCTCTAGATATGCCATCTCGGTTACGCTTTAAGCATAGTGCTCTGGGGATGCCTTCCTTTACCTGGGGAGGCTGACGTGGTCACTGCTACCAGCACTGGAGCAGCACACCTCTGCTCTCAACACACGTAGTCCTTCGGGAATGTTGAGAATCACTGCTTACATTAACAGGTCACATCTCTCACTCCCCCTTCCACAGAGTCAGTTCTGTCCCATCGGACAAGGAAGAACTGCCCCTCTGAGTTGCTGAGACAGTAACTCTTTACAGAAATAGAAAGCCTCACCTTTTCCCCCTCCAAGTGGCTAGTGGCTTAGAACTGCTGATCTTGCAGTTAGCAGCTCAGCATGTAACCACTGCACCACCAGGCTTCTCGCCACACCTCTAGAGCAGGGGTTTCGTATGATTTTTGTTTGTTCGTTTTGCTTTTCTTACTCCCTCCCGTTATCTAGCAAGTGGAAAGAACACAATAAACACTTGCAAAGTGAGCAGATTAGAGAATGGACCTTTTTGCTAAGTGGTTTTTCCATAAAAATGTTCAATCGACATTTGCGTCAGGATTCCGTAGGTTGTTTCTTTCCCCCCACAGCATACTCATGTGGTCAAAGAGCAAAGGCATGTATTTTTTGTGTAAATGCAATGTTGAGTGGGGTGGAAGTTAGGCTTTGAACCAAGGGATGAAAGGAAACCTGGTACTCTTGTGTTCAAACCTTCAGGTTTGATTTTGTTTCATAGTAGCGATCACCCTAAGGATAATTTTCAGAACTCTTTGAGGTGGCATCCATGGAGACACCACGTGACAAATAAATACATCAAGCCTCCAAAAGAGCCAGGTCATTGACCCAAAGTGTACATCTGTAAGAGAGGCAATGTATGAAACACCTATGGACTGAAAAATAAGCTGGACTTTTCAGCCCATTTTAAATGCAGTTTTTGTGTTAAAATTAGATGCCTTGGCTGATATTCAGGTTGGCTTGTACTAGAGTATGAACGGTAATAAAATATTAGAAAATGAAATCTCTTATGATAGCTAAGGAGGTCTTAGAGCTTCTCTTTTGTCCTGACTCTGCCTCATTTCCCTTGCAGATATGTCTTCTCCAACTACTATGAAGAAGCCTGAGAAGCCATTGTTCAGCTCGACGTCACCACAGGATTCTTCCCCCAGATTGAGCACTTTCCCCCAGCACCACCATCCCGGGATTCCTGGAGTTGCACACAGTGGTGAGAGTTTCAAGCATAGAGGAGAAGTCTCCTTCTAGTCTGCAGGGCCCAAACTCACAGGGGATGGAGCAAATGCTTCTCCTTGTGGCTGTATTGACCATTTTTGCACAACCAAAGGAGGAAGGGGGACATAATTGATAAAATACTCCCCCCCCTAATTTCATAAGAAACAATTATCAAAACAGAACAGTTCCCAAACACTTGTACTATTTTTAATTTGCCTCTACTGGAAACTTTACAATGAAAAGAAATCAGAAAATGTGGGGTACACAGTTAGCTACAGTGTCTGCATTTCCTTATTCTTAATAGTTTTCTAAGGAAAATATTGATTATCAAGAATGTTTCCGAATTTAGAGTATCTCTAGAAGAATGAATATATACAAGCATGATTTCTATATGTATTCTCTTAAAAAACAACAACTTCATTGCGAGTTGTGTGAAGTCTTACAGAACAGATCACCAGTTTCGCATTCAGTAATTTAGGCACATTTTATTTCGGCTCACTCCCATGTACTAGCACTTAACCCACTTCCCCTGAAATTCCTACTTCCATTTCTCCTTCTTTTCTAACCCTCTGAACCTTATCCTTGGGCCACTGCTACCCCTTGACCTGCTATTCCTTGATGATTTTGTGAATTTTAGTTGTGTTCCACATTTTCCCCCCACTCTATCTAGGACTTTATAGGATCCTTTTCAGAGCAATTAGTAGTGGAAGCCAGTCCCTCCACTCCCCACCTCCCAGTTCTGGTCTCAGGGTTGTGGAGAAAGATGTGTGGGTGATTCATTGTTAGTGCATTATCCAACTTGGTTTTTCCACATGTCCTTTAACTGTCATCCAGAACAGGAGAGACCAGTAGTCACACCTTTAAGGCCCCAGTCAGTGTGCCAAGCCACGGTTCAGAACATTGTCTTTGTCAGCTGTGCTTTGCCAGTGGACCTTCGTGTCCACCAAGACTAGGGTCCTGGTCCACCAGGCCCAATGATTCATTCTATCAGACTATTCGATTATGTTTGAGAAATTTTCATGATGTTGGCCCTACCTATGTGCGCCAACACTTTTGCAGGTATATTTGCAGGTAAGGTAAACACACATATGAAGTTATTATTTGACCTATCTATAATTTGATGAATATAATCCATCTCTCCCTTCGCACCTGTTTAACCTACATATCTATCCAAGCGTCTACTAGTAGACCACCAGTGTTGCAGACTTGTGCATAGAACAGTAGTTCTCTTTATTGTCTTTAACTCTTGTTCACCTCCCAATGTCTTCCCTGCCTTCATCTTTTTTTTTAGTCTTTCTTCTTGCATATCCGCTTCCCCCTCATCTAAATCATACTTGTCCACCCTTTATAAGCATCTCCTTCTCACCACTGTCTTTACTCCTATGTTCTTTTAGTGCGGGGAGACATTTTCTTGGTTTTCTAAAATAGACATCACACATTATTTTTCTGTATACAAATCAATATTTTGTGGGAAATTAAATTAGTTAGCAATGCATGTTTTATTTTAAAGCCGTTTTATGGCCACATTCTTCCTTCTCATTATATCTAATATTTTCATTAAAATAGGGGAAAAAATCGAAATTTTACATTGATAATGTAAGCTACACCATGGCAAATGGAAAAAAATATTAAAATTGTCAAGTATTTAGATTTATCTTGGATCCACCATCACTTCTCATAAAAGTAGCACTCAAGAATCAAACAACATATTGCACTAGGCAAATCTGCCCAAAGCTTCTTTAAAGTGTTGAAAGTCAAAGACATCACTTTGAGGGCAAAGGTATACTTGATACTTGGTATTTGCATATGCATGGGAAACCTAGACTATGAATAATGAAGAAAGAATAAGAATAAATGAACTTGTATTATGGTGTTGGCAAAGAATACTGAATGTACCAGAAGAATGAATAAGTATGTCTTGGATGAAGTACAGTCAGAAGGTTCTTTAGAAGTAAGGATGGTGAGACTTTGTCCTATAAGCTTTGGACATGTTATCCAAAGGGATTAGTCTCTTAAGCAGGACATCCAAACCTGGGAAGGCATCCATGAAAAGAGAAAGAGCCCAGAGAGATGAATTGACACATTGGCTGCAATGGAAGGTTTAGACATAGGAACAATTCTGAGGATAACAAAGAACTAGATGGTGTTTTGTTCTGTTGTACATAGGGCCACTGTAAGTTGGAACTGTCTCAGTGGGACCTGCAACTATAGCAATTTAAAGTTATGACTATCTCAAAAATTAGGAATGAGATACAATTAATAAACAGTATTGCAATATTGCAGACTTTCAGCTTACTAGTCTTAGCTCTACACAGGAGTAAACTGTTCTAGATAGACAAAATTTAATACATAAATATTATTAAAGTTTGTTTTATTTATTCTACATGTACACTTCAACAGTTCTTTATGCCTCACTCTAAGGAAATCTAATTTTCACATCTTTACTCCAAGGATGTAACATCTCTTAAAGTCTTAACTTTTGGTTTATATGTGTGTGCCAATATCTGTTGTCACTATAATTTAAAAATAGATGGTTTTTACTGTCATAATTAAGGCAATGTAAATTTGAGAGGGGAAATACTAATGTGGTACACAAAAGTTTCTCTTTATTCATTGCCTTGCTATTAATGATTAGTAACTATTTCATAGACCTTAATCATTGAATATTTAAAAAATTCAAATTGCCAATTTATATCAGATTAAAATATTAATACTGCTAAAGCTGCAAAGAAAATGAGCAAAATAATTTGATATGTTGAAATTTGGGGCACCTACATAACTCTTTCATGTTAGCCCTTCATCAGTTGGGTATTCAGTACAATCTTGGGCTATTTTCCCTAAAGGAGCAAATTCAAGGAAATGGTTAACATGGTCACCGAGGCTGACAGGTCCTGAATCCATGGGTGAGGTGTCAGCCTAGAGGAATTTTCTGATTTATGAGGTGTCTGGGGTTGATGCACCCACAATGGAAAGGACATACAACAGGCTATTGGCTCACAGAACTGGAGAAGTGGGCAGATTCCGAAAGTATCTGGTCAGATGATAGACGACTGCTTGGTATGTGGAGCAACAGAAGTTATATATCCCAAAATCATCAGGTGAGACAACAATCTGTCAGCTCAAGTCCCAAGAAACAGAGGTTAGATGATGGCAAGCTGGATCCCGAACAAGATCATGAAATGAAAGACAACCATGAAACCCTGGGAATCATGACCCAAGCAAGTTGACACACAGTCATGGCAATCATAGTCCATCTTTGGTCAATATGACACTTGTACACTTTTTCAAAATAAAACAAGCATACAGCCCTACTTGTGTTTAACTTGATACACTAGCATGTGTACATAAGAAAACAAAACCGTTTGCCATGTACACACAATAAGAAATACTTGTTACAATGATAATTCTGGTTTCTGAAACTGGTCACATGATCATAGTCGGTATTTCTTCCTGCCAACCCTGAGAGACCGTGTAGGACAGGGTATAACTGTCCCCTGTGAGTTCCAAGACTAACTTCATGGAAGTAGAAACACCCATCTTTCTTCTGAGGATCAGCTGGTGCTTTCGAACTTCTGGCCCTGCAGTCCACAGCCTTTGTGTGGAACTACCTTATTCCACCACTCATTTATGCTTGCTTTACCCTCTTTCCTCTCTTTGCCAGGTGGGTTGACCCAAACTTTCATAATTGGATGTCTTTGCCAATTGTAGTCATGTTTGAATTGGGTTTCTGTAGTTTCCTTTGACCCTAATCAGGTGTTAAGAGTCACCTGAATGTATTTTTTTCCAGATATGCTCCTCTTTACCACCACTGTGTCATGTCAGTTCAATTTCCCCTTCTTAATTAGATCAATCGCATTAACTAATATGGTAACTCCATTTTTTGGCTGTGATTCAGAGGCATGAGATGGTCAAAGTGACTGTGTGGCATTCCTAACTTCCAGTTCCATAGAAATCAGTGTTGTCTGAACCTGAACCAACTTTCTCTTGTTCTGGGCCCCACTTAAAACAGCATCTTGCATTACTGAATAAATAGATGTTATAGCACATACAGATGAGGGATATGTTGTCACCCAAATCCAAAGAGTTGTGTCTCCTTTCTAGTGGTGAAAGGGATCAGATATAACAATGTATCCCCTATTTTAGAATGAGTATCTGTATTCCACCCTACTGAACTCCTCATAATGCCACTGAGGTAGAAAGTGTCTGCCTATTTGTCAGATTAATTTCTGATCCTATAGCACGCAAATGCCTTACCAATACATCTAGAGTCATTGATACCTATTTAGTATTAAGTCTAGCCAACATCATCTCATCAAAGTAACGTGAAGTCTTATTGAAGGGGAAGGTGATCCATGTCCTGTAGACTGAATTATGATATAGGGCTGGAGAGTTGCTGTACTTTTGAGGTAAGATGGTGAAGGTGTATTACTGCCCGCGCTGGATAAATGCAATCAGCTTCTAGTATTCCTACAGAATAGTTAAGGAGTAAAAGCACTAGCCACATCAATAGCTGCATTTTTGGAACCAGTAGATGCATTATTTTGCCCAACCAATGAAACCATCCTGGAAAAGAAACCACAATTTGAGGCACAACCTGGTTAAATTTAAGATAATCTGTTTTCATTCTCCGTGATCGATTTTCTTTTTGCACAGACCAAATGAAAGTTGGATAGAGATGTGGTAGAAATTACCACATCTGCCCATGTCCTTCAAACCTTTGATGGAGAGAATAACGTCTGCATTTTTTCCCAGGAATATAGTATTGTTTTTAGTTTATTATCCTCCTGGGTAGAGGCAGTCCTAATGTCTTTTACATACTTTTTCTTAGCTCATAATCCACATGTCAGGTGCCAATATAAGGATTCTGCCAGTTGCTGTCTATATTTCAATTATCCATTCTAGAACTAGGTAAATCATTGCAGCATGGCTTCAAGGACCCACTGGACCCAATGTGAGAAGGGCCTGAACTAAGAATTCATGTCATTCTTGACCTCCATATCCTCACAATCTGACTGGTGGGCCACCGCGCTGTTTTGAGTCTCCTGGAATTGGTGTTGTTTCAGGGCTAATTTAGTTGCAGCAAAGTTTGATTACTTCCTTTTCCTGAAGGAACTGTCATTCTTTTAAGAGACCATAGATCTCTTTGAGGAGGGAAGGCAGACAGATTAACAGTACAATTTTTTGGCAGTGCAGTGGGGTCCTTCAGCAAGGATACTTGCCCTCCCCGCCATTCCTGGGGATAAGGCTCATGTCTGGGAATTGATTGAGGGATCATGACTTGCTATTCTTCTCATTCTAGAAAGACTGCTATTCACATCACCTTGAATTCTTCCATGTGCGCAGATCAAGTAAATATTTAATATATTTTCCATCTGTTTTACTCCCTAGTATCACCACGATGACATAGCCAACACCAGAAGTTCATATGATTATTGTGATTACTTTGGCTCTGCTGTCCAAAACAATAATCATGCCTATCTTGTCTCTGTAGATAAAGTGAGAGCAGGTGGTCCCAAGCACTATGAAGTTGATCAGCTCCATTGTAGTTAGCTATCTTAAGTCAGAACAGTTTCCACTCTCAATTGTGCACAATTTTAGCAGTTTTCAAGAATATTATGATACCATTTACAAATCTACTCTTCGCTGCTATGGTAAAAAGTGTATTCTTTTGGCACCTCAGGGGGTAAACCAATAGATTCAACCTGATTCATCCACTCCAACATGCCAATTGTCCACTTATACAGTAGACTAAGGCAAGTCTGACACTTCACTGTAATTTAGTATAGTCCACTATTTAATCTGTCCTTCAGTGGAACAACCAATATGCTGTTAGGATCTTCTTGAACCTCTAGAACTGAATTAGTGCATGAAAAATCTTTGCTTAGTGGGCCCATACTAATAAATCAAAATGGTACACACAGAAGTTCACAGGAGCAGCACATTCATGGAGAAGAGGGTTTATTTGGGAAGTTAATAGGTTACCACAAGTCAGAATCATAAAAAAGTAAAGATACAACCATTAGTCCCCCCAGCCAGCAAATCTTTCCAGGAGCCAGTCTCTTAGCCACATGGCAGTCAACTCTCTCACAAGTCCTCAGTCTCTCAGACACACAGTCCTTTGGCCTTAATCTTGAAGGACCAGGAAGCCAGCTCATTGATAGCTCTGTTTCACAGTTCCATAGTCTCAGGTTAGATGAGGAGAGGGCACTCATGGTGCTCCTCCTGTGAACTTCTATACTACATTGTTGGGGGCATCTGCTCTTGGTGGCCTCTGCTACTTTAGACAG
>PVJH01007489.1:0-92528 GCA_004026705.1 Nesogale talazaci | reverse complement strand
CTCAAGGTGCAAGCCATAATAGGAGATAAAGTGGGCACTATATAATGCTCAAGGGATCAGAAGGCGAAGAACTAGAGAACATAGTAAGTATATATGTACCCAACAAGAGACATTCAAAATTTGTTAATCAAATTCTCCAGAAGATGAAAAAATAAATCACAGGCTCAGCTATCATAGTAGGTGACTTTAATACACCACTCTCTGAGAAAGAGAGACCACTGAAAAAGAAGCTTAACAGGGACACTACAAAACTAAACTCTACAACTATGCAACTTGACCTGATATACATTTTCAGAACTCTCCACTCAAATGCAAAAAAAAAAAAATGCACCTTCTATTCAAGTGCACCTAGCATATATTTGAAAATAGGCCACATGCTGGGAAAGAAGTTGAAGGAGAGAAAAGTCACACATATAGAGGTCACTCAGTTGGACCACTATGCCATAAAGTGGGAAATCAACAAAAGGATTATTGAGAAAATAAGAGGAAACAACTGGAGGATGAAAAAAATCTCTTCTGTAAAATAGTGAGTACATTCCATAAGAGAGAAAAAATTAGGAAATTTTTAGAAACCAATGAGAATGAGAATATAATGTACCAAATCTTTTGGAACAGAGAAACAGCAGTTAGCAGAGGATCTTTGATAAATGCGCACATGATAAAGGAATAGAGATATAATTGATATGCTGTCACACAATTTCCAGCAATTCAAACAGAGTCAACAGAATAATTCTATTAATAGCAAAAGAAAAGAACTAATAAGTTTCAGGGTGGAGTTAAATGGGTTGGAAAATAAGAAAATAATACCAAAAACCAATGTAGCAAAAACTAGTTCTTTAACTAGTTTTTTAACTAGTTCTTTAACTAGATCAACAGAATTGACAAATCATTGGCAAACCTAACCAAAGAAAAGAAGGAGCAAACATATATAAACAGGATGAGGGATGAAATAGGGGAAATTACCCTTATGAAGACCCTTATGAAATTAAAAGGCAAATTACACAGTAATACGCAGGTCTGTACTCCAATGACTCAGCAAGTTGGAAGAAATGGACAAATATTTGGAAAGCAATCCCTCCTTAGAGTATACCATATAGACATTAAGAACCTGGACAGACCCAGACAACACAATGCAATAGAAGAAATGGATAAAGTTATCAAGGAAGTGCCAACTAAAACAAACCCCAGGCCAGAAGACTTCACAGGAGAATTCTACCAACCATTCAGGGAAAAACTTACACCAATTCCACACAAGCTCTTCCAGAGCATAGAAAAGGCAGCAAACTCCCAACTTCTTTCTATGAAGCTGTATAACATTAATGCCTAAAGTGGAAAGGATTCCACAAGAATTGAAAGCTATATATCTACATATCTGTAATGAACATCGAAGGAAAAATTCTTAACAAAATATTGGCTAATAAAATACAAAACAAATAATTCATCACGATCAGGTGGGATTCATTCCAGGGATGCAGGGTTGATTCAACATCAGATATCCCATCGACATTATTCACCACATTGACAAGATTTGGAGGAAATCATGTTAAGCAAAGTTAAACAAGGGCAAAAAGACAGGTACAATATGAGTCTACTGAGGTAAGCACAAAAAGCACAACGGACATATAAATATATTTCAATGTTAAATTATTAAGGTAGCCGACATACTTTGGGTCTCTAACTCTTCCCTCAATACAACAACACTTTGTTCTAATAACCTGGCATTCTGTGATATCTTCCCGACATGATTGCCGAAGACAAAATGAGTGCATAAGAAATGTGGTGGCTGGGTCACAGTGGTGTAGTTGTTGTGTGGGGGACTGCAACCCACAGGGTTGGTGGTTCAAATCCAGCAGCAATTCTCCAGGAGCAAGGCTGGGCCTCCAACTCAGGGGCAGTGCTGCCCACAAAAAGAAAAGAAATGTGGTGAAGAAAATCTATGGTGCCTACCTATTAAAAGATATAATCCCTGGGATCCTAAAGGCTTGAAGTTAAACAAACAGCCATCTAGCAGGGAAGCAACAAAGCCTACATGGAAGAAGCACACCAGTATGTGTAATCATGATGTATCAATGGGATCAGGTGCCAGAAGACCAATTATACCAAGCAATTATACCAATGTGAAGGAGAGAGGTCATCATGAAGAACAAAAGCCTGTCTGTAGCCAATTAAACATCCCCTCACAGAAGGATCACTTGGAAAGGACGAGTCAGCCAGGGTGCAATATAGCACCGATGAAGCAAACGGCTTTACTCTGATTCTTTATTGCATCCTCGCCCACACTCCCCAGTTTTACCTCACAAATTCTGCTAGACTGGATTATGTACATTGGTACAGATAATTGCTTTGGGCACATAGAAGCCAGGATAGATAATCTCCTTGGAAATAGTAATGGGAAAAGCAAAAAGTCAAGGAGAATATTGTATGTATAATTTGTAAGGAGTTCATAAATGTGGAAGGATGGAGGAGGGAGGGAAAACAAGAGGAATTGATAAAAGGGCTCAAGTAGAAAGAACATGTTTTGAAAATTATGATGGCAGCATATGTTCAAGTTTGCTTGATATAATTGATTTATGGATTGTTTTAATACCTGTAAGAGCCTCCAATAAAATAGTTTAAAAATAAAAATGTAAGACTGTTTGCATGGTTTTGAAATGTCTGAAAAGAATTATGTTCTTTGTAGAGTTTTACACTATTTAATATTCATTTATTTGCAGCTGGTTTGGTTTGATTTTAATTTCTAAGATAATACCTTTCCCCTTTAATTTTGGTTTAAAAATATCAAGAATATTTAAATGGTTCAATATAAAAACTTACAGCAAACATATTCATAGAAATTTCTTTTCCATACTAGTATATGCCTTGTGCTCTTTCTTCTTCCCAGAGGAAAATAGTTGGAATATCCTACTTCTGAGGCTTTTGTATAAGTGTGTGTATATTCCTATTGTACAAGACTGTTCTTTTTAAGATAGTCTTGAAATCAAGTTACATCCATATACAGGTAATTTACTTTCTCTCATTATTGATTAGTTTACAGCTTGTTTCTAGTGTTCAACAATCCTAAATAATATATCAACAAATGTCCTCCGACATATATAATTTTGTATTCTTGTCACAATAACTTTGATAAAGATTCTTAAAAGAGGGCTGAGCCCCGGTGGCGTAAGTGGTTGAGTGCAGAACTGCAGCCCGCAGGCTTGCTGGTTCAATCCAGCGGCGGCTGGGTAGCGCCCACGACCGCCAGAGGCAGTGATGCCCACACACACACACAAAAAAAACACAAAACACACACACACACACACAAAAGATTCTTAAAAGAGATATTGGCAGAGTAAAGGGAGAATTCTTTGACAGAAGAACATAGTTTTAAATGTCAATTTTGTCAAGAAATTATAGGAATTAAAAAATTCAAAGAATAGAAACAATGCAATAGAACTATTTATTGGTGGGATTTAAATGATTATATTCATGCATAGTTTTGGATAATATAAATAAAAATCTTGATACAAAAATTTAACAACTTTAGTAGTCTTTATTATGTCTTAGAAAACATCAGGAAAAATGTAAGTCATCTATCAATATGGGAATATAAATATATAGAGGTGGTTATATAAAGATAGGTAGGTGTCAGATGGATGATAGATAGATGGATATACAGATAAAATCATTCCCCTCCCCTAGAACAGATCACTTCTGATTTTAGTTTTTAATACAGCCAAGAAAGTTGTCATATTATTGCTTAAATAAATCCCTTTATTCTTGTTAGCACAGTCTTGCTTAAGAAAAATTAGGTTTTAGTATGTAGTGTCTAAACAGTAAAGTGGTGGCAATTGTGCAAGTTTTCTACTTGAGATCCAATTATAATCTAACTTTTAAATAAAAAGTGAAATGTGTATTTTCCACTTTTTTGTGTGTCCATACATGTTAGAAGTACATGATTATATTGTCATTTCATTTGCTGTTATCTTCTGAAATTAGGAATATTAACAGTCCACTGAACTTATGTGTTGGACTGCTAAGTGCAAGACCAGGAGTGTGAAACCACCAGTGAGTCCATGGGATAGAATCAAGGCTTTGTACGCTTAGCAAGAAGTACAGTCTTGGGAACCCATAAGAGAAGTTCTACCCTGCCTAGTATGGTGACTGTGGCTTGGAATCAACTCAATGGCAGTGAGTTTTGAGCATTTGCTTATTTGTTTGTTTGTGTTCCAATAAATAGATATTTGTTTTTCTATTTTAAACAATACAAGAATTTAACTTCACAAAATAGAAACAGTTGAACAGTAAACTAAAATTGATTCACATTTGAGGAGTCATTAGTGATGCATAAAATAAACAAATATAACTTGTATCAATAAAATTTGATAGAAACATCTTATCTGATTTGTTTCCTTGAGCTAGCATATTATTTCTTCAGACATCCCCATGTTATAAACATTCACAAAATGATATGCAGGAACAACAGTTAAAATAGTATCTTCTGAGTTTTCAGGTTTCTGTTAACAGAGATAGCTCTTTGGGACTTCTTCCTTTCCTTTTTAAAAGCTAAAGACAAAAAAGAGAAAAACAAAACACTTTATGTCTCCCGTATGTAGGGCACCATAAATTACCTCCTTTGAAATACTTACAACTTCACCTCATCTCCTTTTAAGAATTATAAAGGCAAATAAACTCTATATTTAGCTAATAACATTGTACTCCTTTTTCCCTTTCAACATTGGACTTTTAAAACACAAAAATACAGCTACCTATATTTGTCAGATAGAAGAATCAGTAGAAAATTCATAGAAACAATGGAATTAAAAGATAATAGAATTTTCCCAAGAATTTTTTTAATCTTCCTTGCCATTCAGAGTATGTCAACTCATTACCACTCGATAGACTAGAGCAGAACTGCTCCTTAGGATTTCCCAGGCTCTAAATCTTTTTGGAAACAGACTTTGTCATCTTTTTCCCCTGGAATAACAGGTGGTTTTCAATAGCCACCCTTGCTCTTAGCAGCACAATGCTTAATGCAGTGCATCAATATGGGCCCACCCATGGAGTTAGTCATACTTACGTGTATAAAAAGGGACATAAAAAGATCATGGAAAATGGAATTGAAGGATAATTTCCTGTGAACTTTTGGAAGCCCCCTGATATATACAAATAATGAACATATATAAGCATTCTGACCATTCAGTACTACAGTACAATGTATGTACAAGTAGTCTAGAAATAGCAAGAATCTATTAGTGAACTAAATATAGAAAATATAATTCTGTCTATAATCTAGTCATTTAAAAATGAAGTAGGAAAAAAATCACTTCCTCTTTTGCAGACTCTTACAATCTTCTCTGCTAATAAAGTTATTGTCATTTCCTTTAGTCAGTGTAGGCTGAAAACCTTTGTGTCTTCAATTAGCATAATAGCAAAGTCACCTTGGAAGAACACAGTCCCTCATTTTTTAGACTGTAGCAAAATGATGAATCTTTATGAAATACAAGAAAAATTATAAAGGCTACGTTATTGAATTAGTAAAGTGTGATGATCATTGAAGTGATTCAAGAAAAGCTAATCCCACAGAGGATTCATTCTGAATCCAAAAACACCAAGCTAAATCATTTTAGGAAGTGTGGTCAAATTGAATGGATGTGCTCTATTTTAGTCATTCTGACGTTTCAAGATCTGAAAGATATTATCTGAAGGTATATCTGCATAATTTTTAATAAATAGATATTCAACCATAGCTCACTGACATTGAGTCAATCCTGGCGCAGTGCAACCGCAAGACAAGACAGAACTGCTCCGTGTGTTTCTGAAGCTACAGGAGTGGAAAGCGACTGGGGATTCCAGGTGGCTCACCGTGGGTTTAGCAGTGTAATGTGTAACCGCTGCACCGCCAGAGCTCCAGACTCAGCCATAGAGGTTAAGTAAAAATGACTAAAACTCAAGGGATATTCTATAACACGCTTTTAATCAACATTCGGTTAGCAGTTTTATGATACCTATTTTAGTCACTATCTCTTCCTTTATGAGGGAAGAATGAACAAAACTCCAACCAGGTCTAACCCAGTGTGAAGAGTGGAACTGTCCTGTGGAGTGACCTAAGCTGTGACTTTTCCTTAATCTCTCTGCCATTTACATCGCCCAAGGACTTCTGCTCATTAACGCGTTCCCATCCACTGGATTCAGATTGGGATTGTAGTGTCTATTGAAGCAGACTGCTCCAACATTACCTCAAAGTCTCACTGCCAGGGAGCCAATTCTGACTCTTACCAACTCTAGAAAATAAATTACTCTGTGAGTTTCCAAAGCCGTAACAATTTACAGGATGGAAGTATTTTATCTTCCTCCTGGTAATTTCAAACTGCTGTCAATGTGTTTGTCATTTAAATAGCAACTGCTATGCCACTAGGGTAAACTATATATTTTTTTTGCTGATGAGCCCATAAAAACCCATTGCTGATATGCCCAAATAAGTAAGGGCATTTGTATTTCTGCTTGTTTATTTGGGTTTAACTGTGCTTACATACTAAACATAGTGAGTGGTGAGCAGTCACGTTTGCACCGTATGAGAGATTCTGCTTTTAGACCCTGCCCATCAATCTCTCTAAGCCACAGGTCAGTTTCCTATAGCAGCAAAGCCTCTTTTCACATTCATGATCCCTGACAGGGCCACAATACTTAGTAAATGAATAAGCGTGGGTTTTGTTTTTTTGATAAAAAGTGTTCACTATAAGCTGAACCCTGGTGGCACAGTGGTTGTGTGTGGGACTGCGGCCCACAGGGTTGACAGTTCAGATTCAGCAGCATCTCTCCAGGAGCAAGGCTGGGCTTCCTACTCACACCATGGCAGTGATATGAGAAAAAAAAGTGTTCACTATAGCTTAGTAAGAAAGCCTGTGCCTATCATCATGTTTATGAGTAATCCGTCCCTACCTATTGAGTGATTTGAACTCACAGTGTCCTAGAGGACAGAATAGAACTACCCTCTAGGGCTTTCAAGGCTACAAGTCTTTTTGATAGCGGACTGCCTCATCTTTCTCCCAAGAGCAGTGGGTGGGTACATTTAGTACCAAGTGTTTTTTTTAACTAATGAGACACCCCAACTAAGCATTGGTAACTTTTCAGCTATACAAACAATAAAGAAAGCACTAGAGGCTGCCAAAGACTCTCCCTTGAAAAAAAATTTTTTGTACTTACTATGCCTCTGCTGTGTATGTTGGAAAATGCCTGCTTTGACTCCAAAAATATCAAGTACTATCCCAATAACCTACTGTTTCAAGAATTGCAATGGGAAAGAAACAGTAGGTAGGGAACGTGGAGACAGAAAAGAAGACAATAGATCCGATGGGCTGCAATGACTACAGGAGCCAGCGAAAGGCTCGGGAAAGCAATCACTCGAGTTTCACCATCTCACCTACATACTCTCCATTGACTCATAGTTATCAGTTTTCCTATAAACCCGAGGCTATGGCATTCATTAATAGGCACTATTCTGGTTCATGGTGTCACAGGGATTTGACAATAACTTTTATGAGGAGATTGAACAAATGAGAAACACTTCTAAAGAAAGATACATTGGAGAAGAGGGAGACAGGAAAAGTGTGGATCATGACGTGGTCACTCGCCAGCCCGAAGAGCCTGACAAACCATTCGCTTCCCCTAGCTGCTCTCCACGCGTGTTCAAACAGGGATGCTAAGACTTCCTCCAAGGGCTGTGAGGTGAAGCGGAATGAGACGCTCTGGTGGTATAGTAGTTACACAGTGGACTTTGAGGCCCATGGTTGACAGTTCCGAACCACCACCTGCTTCAAGGGAGAAAGACAGTTTTCTGCTCCATAAGTGGTTACAGTCTTGGAAACCCACAGGGCTAGCTATGAGTCAGTTATGACTCTGTGGCAGTGAGTTTGTAGTGAAAGTGAACTCACCTCATTTCAAACTATGCTAACTTCTCATCCAATGATTGACTTTTCGCCCGACAGTCTCAATAAGGAAATTTCATACATACACCATAAACGCATACTTACTTTTCTTTGGTGTGCAAGATCCCATACATGTAGCTTTGTCTGGGAAACAATTCTCATTGGTGAGGCAGTTTCCAGGCTTGACGTTTTCACATGTCATAGATTTCAAGTTGAAGTAATACTGGTCTCTGTGCTGTTTACAAGGCTTCTCACTGACTTCTAGCAAGCAAATTTTGGGAAAATCTAGGAAAAGGAGAGCAATTAATAAAACAAAGTCTTAGAACTATCAAGGGTATTTTTGGGCAGTAACACCGGGAGGAAAATCAACATATATAATAACAGTGTAGTAAACTCCCAAATACAAAAAACCAAACCCATTGTCATGGAGTAGACAAAAATTCATATTGACTCTATGTAGTATTTCTCAGACTGTGACTCTTTATGGGAGCAGGTGTCCTCTTCTTTCTCCCTTGGAGGGACTTTGGGGCTTAACAGTTCAGCTCCTAGAAACTGTACTACCAGGGCTCTTTAAACACCCCAATATTTTCCAGTTAGTAATACTTTTCTATCAGTCTATATCCAGATCAGATTCTGTTGTGAAATATCTTTCTAGTCCAAATAGAAAAATTCTTTTTCTCTTGGTTTGTTAGGCCAGGCTTACTACAGAAACAAACCCAAGGATACTCATATGTGTATAAGAAAGGGTGTTAGATAAGTAAATAATTGCATATTAAGAAAACATCCCAGTCCAGTCCAGATCAAATCCACAAGTCCATTATTAGCTCATGTGTCCAATATTAGTACAAAAATTCTTCTTTGGATTCATGTAGTCACATGCAATGATGCAAGACACAGGAAGATCACAGGCTGGTGAGTGCAAAGTCTTGTGGATCCAATGGTGGTGGAAGTGTCTCAGCACTGGTGCAGGTCTCCATGTGGCTCTTGTAGATCTTTGAGAGTGGCTTTCCAACAAGAAGGTGAAGCAGTGAGAGAGATTCTCACCGAGCCCAGCAATTGTCCATGTGGCTTATCAACAGGAATATGAATTCAGAGAGAGAGGAAGTTTACAGAATCCTCATGAGAAGGTCATACCCACAAAGAAGCATCATCAGGCTGTGGCCAGATCGACAGGCTAGACTTATACTTATTTATCAAATTGAAACGAAATTATGTAACCACCACAATTGGGATGTTCCCTTATTGTTGTATAGGATGATGACTAAAGTATATTCATAAAAATACACATTTTGCCCTGACTCTTAAGTCCAAGTTCTTACTTGTTTTAACTGATATAATAAAAATAAAATGGAACAGAAAAAATGCATGCCATAGGACTCCCAACTATATCCCTTAGCTAATTCAAAATATGTTTGATTTTCAGGTCAAGAAATGTGTGCTTTTATAGTGCACAAGATGATAACTTAATAAAATCCATCAAGAAATATTTCAGACTGATAGTTCATCCAAATTTAGAATATATTCTCAAGGAAAAATAAAATCGGTGGCTTTCAAATGAAAATAGCATAAGACTTGGGTATTCATGGCCCCCTCAATGGTGAAGACACAAATCTTTGCCTGAGTTGTTCACTGGGCCATTGAGCTAGGCTAAATGCAATCCAGGAGAGCAGATACACATTAGTGGTTATTTAAAAATCTAATTGTTTTGAGGAACTTGATGCCACAGAGGTTTACTTAGTGCTGCAGAAAATTCGGACTGGAGCATACTTAGAAAAAATGAGATCTGCAAAGTGAGCTGGTCCTTGAGCACGTGAGTCCAGTGAAAGTGGACCCTTACCCTGTATCCTCCAGCAGTTTTTCATACAGTCTTCTTTGTTCTTGAAATTGTTGGCGTTTCCCTGACAGCCCCCATACCAGAAGTGCCGGCAGCGCAGCTCATGCCTGTCATAGTAGTATCTGGACATCCGGGCTCTACAGGGGCCTTTGCTCTTGGGCAGGAGACAATTCTCAGCATTGTAGTCTGCAAGACAGAGGGAAAAACAAGGGAAAGAGTCCGTCACATTGCAGGGAAGAAAAGAAGAACTTCACAGGGACAGGCGCCTCCGAGAGAGAAAGTGGAAACTTCCCAGTGGTTCCTTGGGGCTCCCCAAGGAGCCCAGAGAAAGAGCAGAAAAGCCTCTACAAAGGGGACATGGGGGCACAGTGGGGACATTGGGCTGCTTGTGGTACTCTTTCTCACAGGGTATTTTTGGCTCTAGAAGCAAAAGCGTCTCCTCTATTGGGCAACATACCTGTTGGAGAATTGGAAAAATCGCCCAGGGCCGTCCCAAGCAGAGACAGAATCAGCAGCACCAAGAGGCCCAAAGAGTCCATCACGCAGATTTCAATTGCACCTGTAGGCCAGGTCCTGAGATTGCTCCTGGCAATAGAACGGTGCTCAGAGTCCAGCCTGAGGCAGCCTGGGTATCTGAGCAGTGAGTGCTCTATTTATGCATGGCAAGTGTCCTCCTGACCCCTGATAGGGTGTAGTGAGTTTGTACTGAGTCCAGGACCTGTGGCTGATTCATGTCTCTTCTCTTCCAGGATGATAGAAAATGTGTGCAGGCATGAGAAATTCCCCACCGTGTTCAACTCGCTCACGCTTTTTGTTGTGATGAGGCAGGAGTGTTCTCACATGGTGTTTTCTATGTCAGTGAGGAGAAATCGACAGGGTAGAAGGAAAGACCTAGAGGTAGCTACACGACCTAGCAATTTTGCAGCATTAGCTTCAAAGCCTGAATCCATTTCTTGAAAGTGAAAGTCCATGAAATTGAAGAACTGACAGTATTAAATTTATGGACTCATGATAGCAGATCCTTTAAAGTTTGATATCTGTGGTAGCTATACAATTTCATGTCAATTTGATAAATAAGAATGAAGGGGTGCAGTCTAGCCTGTCAATCAGGTCATAGTCTGGTGATCCTTCTTTGTGGGTGTGGTTTCTCATGAGGATTCTGAGACTTCTTCTCTTCCACCCTGGAGGCCAGGCATACTCTCTCTCTGCCTTGCCTTCCTGTTGTCAAGCCACGTGAAGCCACGCTGATGGGAGCCAGAGCTCTGGAGATGGGTTCACTGCCAACAGACCTATAAGACTTTCCACCCACCAGCCTGTGATCTTCCTGCATTGAACATCATTGCATGTGCCCCATGAGTCTGAAGAGGATTCATGGACTAATATTGGGTGTATTGGCTAATATAAAACTTAGGGACTTGATCTGGGCTAGGATGTTTCATTGGTGCATTATTACTTCTTGATAAAATGCTCTCTGTGGATTTGTTTCTCTAGTCAAACTGGACTAACACAATAGTGTTAAATTAATTAAAATAAAACTATCATTGCATCAATATTGACTCACAGGGACCCTCTAGGATGAGGGAGAACTGCTCCTGGAAGGTTCTGAGACTGGTTAACAGTTTACAGGAATAGAAAGTTCCATCTTTCTCCTACAGGCAGCTAGTAATTTGCAAAACCAACACATAAACAGTAAGGCATCAGGGCTCCATAATTGATGGTATGCATAGACATGCATACATGTATATGTGTGTGTATAATACTTTATTCAGCAGATCAAGTGAAAGAGTAAAACAAGTATTTCTCGCTTTTCTGAGGACACCAGTGAGACTTCATTGGAATTCTTCCAAGTTTCAATAAAGTCCTAAAAAGGACAGAATTCTCAAAGTGGTATAATTTCCTGGGATATTTCTCATCCCATATCCCTCTATCTCTTTTCTCTTAACCTGATCTTTGTCATCAAATCACAGTTCTAGGAACCACGGTCTTGAAATATTCAGAGCCATTTCCACTTTGAATAGTTTGCTGCTTCTGTGATATAAAGACTTGCACTAAGTTGCTCTCACACGTCAACTACAGAGACTGTCAACTAGTTTTCAAAGGTCACATTCAGAGAAAAATCATAAGACTGGGCAAATCTATAGACATAGTAAGTAAATCCATGGTTGCTTGGGAGTATGGCAAAAGAGGTCAGGAGGAAATAGGGAGCTAGTAAGAGTCAGTACAGAAAAAGAGGAGAAAAGCTAAAAAAATACAATAAAGAAGGATATGTTGTAAACTTGAACGTGGTGATGGTTGTACAACTCTTCTTAATATGATTGTACTATTAAATCGCATGATGCTAGTTATGTGCCAATATTAAGGTTGAAATGAAGAAAAAAAATAAATGAGAAGAATCATAAGAGATACTTCCTAGTATCTCCTCCAAATATTGTTGCTGTTAGAAGTCATGCAGTGGATTCCAAATCACAGAAACACTATGTACAACAGAACAAAATCCTGTCTGGTCCTGCACAATCCTCACAATTGTTTTTATCTTTCAGTCCACAGATGAAGCCACTAAAATGTTAAAATAAAAACCATACCCACTGCCAACATTGAGTCAATTTCAACTTATAGTGACCTTAAATGGCAGAGTAGAATTTTCCCTGTGAATTTATGACAGCAACTCTTTACAGGAGGACAAATCCTCATTTTTCTCCAGTGGAGCTGCTGCTGAATTTTGAACTGTTGACCTTGTAGTTAGCAACTTAACTCGTAACCCACTGGTTTAGCAGGGGTACTAAAAAAAAAAGAAAGAAAAGAAAATATTTTTAGTAAAGGAAGTGTTACTATTTACTAAGATCATGTTCTAGAGAACATTCAGATTTGCTTATTTTTCTGACTACGATTAAATAGATTTCCAAACAGACTAAAATAAAGCTCAAAGACTCATGTTAAGTTTTAGTTGACATGTAACATTGACTATGCCTGCTGTTGTGCTTTGTATTCAGTCTTTACTATTTCCGACTTATTTATTCTTTGCTTCATATATGAAGAGACCATCTGAATCAGGGCAGATATTTGGAAATATATTAAGGGGAAAATAAACTTAAAAGTCAGAGGAGAAACAGGTTTTATTATTTGTTCATTCAGGCACATTACCTAAAACCCAAGCTTCAGTGTCCTTATCTGTAAAGTGGGGACAATAACTTCTTCACATGTACATTACAAGAATACAATGGGAAGTGACAAAGTTACCATTTTATGCTTTGAATGTACATAGTCAATGATACATATATGTATTTCTATCTCCTCACACACAGATACAGGTCTTTCCAGTTCACCTTTATTCCCCCTTATTCTAGGTTCCCCTGTGGGCCTCGACTTGAAATGTTTAGATTGAGCATCAGCTATAATCAGGTAGCTGAGCAACATGGGCTTCTGACCATCTGCCAACGTCATTCTTCAGCTAAGCTCTCTCTGCATAGGAAAGGGTCCCCGCAATCACACATCACTCTGTGATGGCTTCCTCTGGGGCTATTGAACTTTAAGACTTTCATCCAAAGCAGAATACTCAATCCACTCAAGGCAGCTGTGTAATGAATTCAGGGGGAGTAGGAGAACAGAAAAAGGCTTTTCATCCTTTTCATCCTGCACACCGGCAGAAATCAGTAGCCAGTAAGGTACTCTGTAAAATGTTAGTTTCTTTCCCTTTATCTATACCAAATAGTGTATACCTCTAATAGCTTTGGGGGAGAAAGATGAGGCTTTCCAGTCCCAAGAAGAGTTAGAGTCTTGGGAACACACAATACGTCTAGTCTGTCATACAGGGTCACTATCAGTTAGAATGGACTTGGTGGCAATGAGGTTAGTTTGGGCTGCAACACTTTTATGTCCAAGGAATAGAAAGAGAGAAAATTTTTATTTTCAAAAGAAATGAAAATAATGGGTGGTTGGAAGTTTGAGATGGGTCAAACCAATTTTTCAGAAAGGAAATAATTCCTTTTGATTGCACAATCCTTATTCTCTTATATCCCTGAAAAATATGTCTTCCAATAGAAGGGAAGCCACATTTTCTAGAAACTGTAGTGTATGTGTGTGTATATATATATCCCATCTATCTATACATGCATATTTATATATATTTGCAAATACATTCACCTTTAATATTTTCTTGCCAACTGATCTCTCCTCTATGGAGGTGTTTTCTAAATTCCCTTATGTCAAATTGTTTTACATGCTGTGGAAAAAAAGGGAAAAAAATCTCTTGGTGGAAGGAAGCAATTGGCAAACAGATGTAGAAGTTATGTTATTTGCACAAAAATACAGGCACTGTGAAATTGAGTGAACTAGTTGCACACTAGGTAACCATTTCAAAGGGTTGATGGTTCAAATTCAGCTGCTCTCAGAAAGAGGGATGTGGCCATCTGTTTCTGTAAAGATTTATGACCTAGGCAACCTTTTCAAACAGTTCTGATTTACCCTACAGAGTTACTGAAAATCAGGACAGGCTCACATGCAAAGAGGACTTTGACTTTGGTGAAGCCGATTAAACTTGGTCATCTACTATCTTATGCTACCAATAGTCTACATTTAACATATTCTTTTACCTCTGATAAACTGTTTCTTTTGAGCACCTTATTCTTGGGAAATTATCCTACCACTACTAGCAAGTATAGTTAGCCATGTCTGATGTGCCCATGATGCTCAGAAAGGCAAATAAAAAAACACAGTTGACCTCAGAATGAAAGAATTTGGTTAAGTGAAAAAAAAAATCTTTAGAATAAACTCACCGGATCAACTTGAACAACATTTAGGGGTTCAACAAGTAATTTCATGACCAAGACACATAACCATCCCTCAATTCTTTGTTTCAAAAAACTGGTATACATTGATAACACTTTTAATTTACATCCTGGCGTACATGTATTAAACTGCAAATCTATTTTTTAGGTCTTTCCTCAGAGATTTGGTCCTAGTTAACTTCGTGTTTGGTCCACTGAAGTTAAACTTTCTCCTTTCATTTTCAGCTAAATTTGAGTTTTGTTTTTAAAGCTGAAAGGATGGGGGGAAAGGGGAAACTGATTATAATGCTTGATGACATATAACCCCCTCCCTGAGGGATGGATAATAGAAAAGTGGGTAAAGGGATATATTAGACAGTGTAAGGAATGAAAAAATAATAATAATTTATAACTGATCAAGGGTTCATGAGGGAAAGAGGGTGGGGAAAAGAGGGAGGAAATGAAGAGCTGAAAGCAAGGGCTCAAGTAGAAAGAAAATATTTTAAGAATAATGATAGCAACAAATGTACTAATGTGCTTGACACAATGAATGGATATATGGATTAAGATAAGAGTTGTATGAGCCCCCAATAAAATTAAAAAAACAAAAGCAGCAAAACAAAACAAAAAGCTGTAAAGATGGACAACTGAGTTGATAAAAAAAAAATCCAATTTCCCTTTGGTACTTAAGATCAACACACCACCCCAAATGCTAACAATCTTCTTTTCCCTCCATACAGAGGAATGAGAAGCCCTCGCTGGCCTGAACAAGTGGCATTCTTCACCTTTTTAGTAATGGTGTTAAGGAAGTCCTCTCTCAGTGAGCACATTCCTTTTGGACCTAAGATCTGTAGATTTACAGAGTACAGGTAGGTCACAGGGACAGCAAAAGCAAACCTTTTGCAAGTGGGTCCTAGGGGTAATAGTGCATGGTTCCACTCCCATTTACATCCCTTGAATCTTGGAACCATGAATTTTGCCTACGGGAGAATCATCACAATAATTAAATGCTGGTTTAGAGTATATGCAACTTCTATTTCTCCAACCCTCCATAGTATTGCCATGGATCTGATGTTGGAATTGTGCCTTTAGAAGGTCATTCTATCATTATATTCAGCTGCTTCAGGTTTCAGGAAGATGCACAGTAAGAGCATCTTGCCCATTGCCACACCTCATCTACTGGGAAGTGAGATAGGTGTTGGATCACATCCCCATGTAACTTATTTGCAACTGGTGGGCCACGTTTTGGGTCTCCTGAAATGTGTGTTACTACTGGGTCAGTGTCTAGTAATCCCTACAATGTCTGATTGTTTCCTTTTCCCCAATATGCAGTCCCTTTTTAAAAGGCTGTAGAGTCCTTTGAGGAAGGCTAGGAGAAAGATTAAAAATAAACATTTTTTGGAAGCATGGTAAGATTATTTTTCATGGCAACTAGACCTGTTTCATTCAAGGGTGTAGGTATGTAATCTGACTCAAGTCTGAAAATTGTTTGAGGAATTGTGACTTCCTATGTTAGTCAGACTGCCTTTCGTCTGACCTAGATTTCTTCCCCTTTGTAAATAGTAATAGTAAATAGATTTCCCCATCAGCTTAATTCCCACAGTCACCATGGTTAAATAGACAATGCCATATTTACATATGAGGCACACTATTAACATTACTGTTTTAATGACACTCCCGATTATGATATCCATGTCCACCTTTCTTTGTCAAGTAGCTGTGACCATTTGCCCCCCACCCCCACCACAGAATACAGTAAACCTCGTTATAGTTGCTGAGGTTTTTAGGTCCTTGAAGTCAGTTCTGACTCAGGGAGACCCTGTGCACAACAGAACAGCTCTCCTCCCAGTCTCGAGCCATCCCAACAGTGGCTATGTTCAAGCCATGGTTGTAATCTTTGTGTCGCTCCACCTCATCAAGGGTCTTCTTATTCTTTGCTTCTTGTGTATTTCCCAAGCATAGTGCCCCTTTTCAGACACCGAGCTCTCTGGCAACATGTTCAAAGTACATGAGATGAAATATTGTCATCCTCAGTTCCAAGGAATATTCTGGTAATATTTCTTCTGAGACTGTTCTTTTAGCAGTACGTGATACTTTCAGTATTTGTTTACCAGTAATATAATTCACATGTATTGATTCTCCCTTGGTTTCCTTTATTCAATATCCAATTTTGACATGCTTATGAAGCATATGAGGTGCTTCAGTTTAGATGGTTTCCACTGTCAACCTTGACTTATGTGAAATGGGAATCACAACAAAGTGCAGCTGGGGCTGCCTTCACAATTTTTTTTTACTCACTATTGTGGTTCCTCAGGACACTTTCTGGGTTTAACTTGCTAAATCCCCTCTGCCACTCCAATTTCCCTAAGCTTTGGCTACATTTTCCCACAGCAAAATCAAGGTAGGCCTGGCATTTCAAGTTGATTTAGTGTGGGCCACTACTTAAGTCATGCTTCAATGAGTCAACCAAATAAACGATTCGATAATTTTCTAACCTTTCTGTCTGAAACACTGAATGAAGAATATATACTTAGTGAGCCCTTATCAATAAATTCATACTAATACAACCTTATTTTCTTTGTGCCATATCCCACATCCTTTAATAGCCATTCCCTCACACATTTTTCAGGTTTTTGTTTGTCTATATTGTTTGTAGTGTAGCATACCACCTTCTGCGTCACACTTTCTGGGCCTTCATTTAGATATAGGTTTAAAAACAGAAATGAAGGAAATTAAAAGAAAATAGAGGAAAGAACTGGGGAGGTAAAGGACATTTCTAGAGGTTTAAATACAGGCATGTACATAGATGCACATATTTATATGTTATGATGGGGAAATAGATCAATAAGCATATACTTATAGGATTTGTAGTTGCACAGCAGATGGGCATTAGACCTCCACTCAAGTACTTTCTCAGTGCAAGAACATTTTGTTCTATAAAATTGACATTCCATGATGCTCACCTTCCCAACACGATCATTGAAGACAAATGAATGCATAAGCAAATGTGGTGAAGAAAGCTGATGGTACCCGGCTATCAAAAGATGTAGCATCTGGGGTGTTAAGGCTTGAAAGTAAACAATCATCCTTCTTGCTCAGAAGCAACCAAGTCCACATGGATAAAGCACACTAGCTTGTGGGACCAAGAGGTGTCAAAGGGATCAGTTATCAGGCTTCAAGAACTAAAAAGCATAAGACTGCATGCTTACTTTCCTGATACGATTGTTGATGACAAATGTGTGCATAAGCAAATGTGGTGAAGAAAGCTGAGGGTACCTGGCTATCAAAAGATATAGTGTCTGGGGTATTAAGGCTTGAAAGTAAACAAGCATGCTTATTGCTCAGAAGCAACAAAGCCCACATGGAAGAAGCACACCAGCCTGTGTGACCATGAGGTATTGAAAGGATCCGGTGTCAGGTATCAAAGAACTAAAATTATATCATTATAAATGAAGGAGAGTACAGATTGATGACCAAAAGTGCCCACTAACAAGTGAAGCGACATCCTCTTACAGAGGGGTTGCAGGGAGGAGATGAGCCAGTTAAGGTACAGTGTAGTAATAATGAAAAATTCAACTTTCCTCTATTTCTCAAATGCTTCCTCCCACCCACTATCATGATCCCAATTCTACCAGACAAATCTAGCTTGACCAGGAGATGTACACTGGAGTCGGAAACATGGGAAATTTAGGACAGTTGTTCCCTGAGGACTAATGGTGGGAGTGGTGATACTGGGAGGGTGGAGGGATGGTGGAATAGAAAGGGGGAACCAATTTCAGGGACCTAAAGATAACCTCCTCTCTGGGGCACGGACAACAGGGAATTGGATGAAGGGACACATTGGACAGTGTACGGTATGGAAAAGTAATAACAATTTGTAAATTATTAAGGGTTCATGGGGCAGTGGAAGGGGGGAGGGAAATATGGGGAGCTGGTACTGGGGGCCTAAGTGGAGGGAAGATGTTTTGAGAGTGATGATGGCAACAAGTGTGCAAATGTGGCCTGCATACAATTGATGTATGTATGGATGGTGATGGGAGTTGTATGAGCCCTGAATAAAATGATTCTTAAAAAGGGGAGGAGAGGAAAGAGGAGCTTATACCAAGGGCTCAAGTAGAAAATATTTGGAAATGAATATGCCAATATGTGTACAAATATGTTTGATGCATATAATGTATCAAATGTTATAAGAACTGTAAGAGCCCCCAATAAAATCATTGGGAAAAATGTAAATAAAAATAAGAAAAATAAATAAATAAGAAATGAATTACGGGGTGGATCCTAGGGAAATTCTTCAATATCTTGTGAGACATGTCTCTGATAATGCCCTTTCACTTCTCAAAGTGGTGTCTCAGGCAAAGACTCTTCATTCACAGTCAGATTAATTTTATTGGTTAGCGGTGGAAGGGGAAAGGAGCTTGATCAGAAAATGATGGTGTAATTTCTTGAGATGAAAGTCAGAGGGCTGGTTTTGGTGGTAGAGTGACTCACTAGAGCCAAGGAATTCAGTTTCCAGATTTCTAATTATCTGTCCATATGTCTGCATTCCCAGTATCCAGAATGCATTTTTCTCAACCAATCACTTCACTTTAACCTCAAATACTGTAATATTTTAGGAATTCAATTGGCAGTATAATTCAGCCGCTCCTTCAATTAGACTCTTGGTGTGATTTCAGAATATCAGTTCTATTGCTACAAGAAAGGCTTTTAATTCAGGGTAAAAAAACAATTGTCAGGTCTGGGATGTTGAGCTGTGACTCATCTTTTCTTTCATGACATGAAAAGTAAAAGCCCAAGAAGCCAACCAGATTCTTTATACTTATAATTTTTATAAAATAGTAAAAAAGTATCAAATATTCAATCCATCAGGTCCTTGAATCTCACAAATATTTGATCTATTTGTAATGCTATTTTGTATTAGCTATGCCCACTTTGCTGTTGGAAGCAAGAGTTATTAATGCCTTAACGCAAGCATTTTTTTTTTGTCTTTTATTGTAGGTTTGTTGCTCCAAACCATTCTTGGCATCAAATGTCTTAGACTAGGTCATCTAGAGGACTAAAATTTGTGACACATAGATTTATAGGTAGGATAGATAGAAAGATAGATAAATTTTACTTACACTCAATGTTGGAGAGAACTATCATTTTAACTGATTGACTGCACATATCAGATCACAACATGCAGGATGATTATATATTATCTATCAAACTTTTGAGAATTATGGCCTCCCCAGGCTGATTCATGACCTTCGCCCTCATAAGTGCTATTTTAAAAGGTGGAGGTTTGAGTCTTCTCAAAGGCAACTCAGAAGAAAGATCTAGAAATCTGTTTCCTCAAAATCAGCTGTTGAATACTCTAGAAAGCACAATTCTACTCTAATGGACGTGGGATCATTGTGATTCAAAGTTGACTTGACTGTAACTACATGTTCTGTGTTACTTTGATATTAATGAGTTTTCACATAGGATCAACCAGGAGCACAGTGATCACTGCTGTAGCATTTCAGAGCCCTTAAAGTAGTCTGGGAAAAAATGATAAGGCATTGAAAAAGCATTGCTTTATCTACAGGAAATGTAAGACTCTTGAAGAGGGAACTGGCCCAAACAGACATTCAGAGTATATTGTCATAGCTATATCCAGTGACATCTGTAGTGGCCATGTCTCAAAGAAAGGGAATGAGTAGAGTTCAGTGTCTGTAAAATGAGGTATGAATTTATATGTCTATTCTAAATTTGAATGCTAAAAAAAACTATCAATGTCTTTTATAGCATTTTTTATTTTATATAAGCTGAAAGTGACAATGAGAAAGTTAAATAGATCTGATTTTAGAACCTACAGTTCTTGATTCTTTGTTTGACATATTTTCCAACATATCATACTCTTCCAATCCTTAAAAATGGGCCAGTAAGGGGTAATCCCTGGTAGTGTGTGGGACTGTGGCCCACAGGGTTGATGATTCAAATCTAGCAGCAGCTCTCCAGGAGCAAGGCTGGGCTTCCTACCCCCACCAGGACAGTGATGCCACAAAAACAAAAAACAAAAACAAATGGGCCAGTAAATAAAATAATTAAAAAATTCAAGAATTCAAAGATACAAGAATTCAAAAATGCCACAGTAGCATTGAGTTCAAGAGTATCTATACATGAGCCAGGTGGGTGTTCTTGGGCTTTCTACAAGCCACTGTCCCCATAAAATTGGATATGAAGTTGAATTGGGCCACATTAGCTCCTAGAGTTCACAAATCTACATGATATTCTATCTCCTGAGCATAAGGCTTAGTGAATGAATTTGAAGTAGGGACTGAGCCAATAGGGACTTCAGGCACCTTGGCCATGTGTGAATGACTAGAATAGATTAAGTCTAGTGATTTGAACACACATATTATATGACATGACTTGGTCACATGAGTCAACTTTACACTTCCTTAATGAATCAAGATAATTCTTGTGGCCTGTGAATGTAAATATGCCATCAAGTGAATGCTGACTAGTAGTGAACCCCTGTGGTTTTCTGAGACAATAACTTTGGGGGGGAGGTGAGGTGTAGAAAGCTCTGTCTTTCTCCTGAGGAGCTGCTGCTGGCTTTGAAATGTCAGCCATGCAGATTGCAGCCCAACTTGCAACCCTTACACCACGAGGGTTCCTGTTTGTACATATCCTATTAAAACAAAACCTGACAACTAGCACTGTGAGTTTACATATCTGCTAAGAGAGAAGAATCCAGGAGGATTTTGTTGAAGGTTAGCCAATCATTTCACCCATGAGACACTTATTCTGCCAGTTGGGGTGGGTAGGGCATAGAGTGCTCCCACTGTTGAACACAGAGTGCATTCAGGGGTTAAATAACAAGGTCAAGAACCATAAAAGGATGAGATATTTCCAACCTTAATTCCCATTCTTACTCTCCTTAGAGAAAAAGAGAGAGTGAGGGATATGATCTTTTCTTTTCACTCATTAAAAAAAACTAAATATTTAAAATACATTATATATTAGCTCCACCATCTACCCCTCTCTCATCTGTGATGGCATCTTTTACTATGATGCTACAAGCTTTACTACTGGCAGTTGAAAGACCAACAAGGCCACCTATAGTAGTCAGATTTCAGCAAGGTTTCCATACTAAGAAAAGAGCCTAATATTTAGCCAAGGACAATTGTATAGATATCAGCAAAATATTGTCTTACACAGTGCTGGAAGATGAGCTCCTTAGGTTGTAAAGTACTCGAAACACATGATGGCAACACCAATAGACTCAAGCATACCAGCACTCATGAACACGGGACAGGGCAGTGTTTCTTTTTGTTGTTTATCTGGTTGCCATGAATTGGGGCCCACTTATTAGTAATTAACAACCACAATACAAAAAAACAACAGGCAGTCTGAATCATAGTCCCCTGAGTTCACCCAGCCTTTTCCTCCATGTTAGTTAGGGATGAAGACAGGCTCACTTTACACATGTAGCAGGTCCCCATGCCCCTGGTTCAGTACCTAAAGTTAATAATTGAGGGCAGAGAATTACAATTCAGTACATCGCTGTAAGGCTGTAAGAGGAACATCTGTCCAAGTTGATAATCAGATTAGAGGATTGAGAGGGTTTATCAGTAAAATCCTCATCTTTAGAGTTATATTTAGCAAAAGGTACTGGACCTTGACCTTTCAAGTGAAGACACATCTTGCCCAACAAAAATCTTGCTGTTTTTATGATATTCACAAAACCTCAGCTTAGTTAAAATAGTTTAATTTTTATTTACTGACTCTTATTCTCACTGCCATTGAATTCATTTGGGCTCATCATCACCCAGCAGGACTAAGTAGAACTCCGCTGGTGGGGTTATTTACTAAAGTGTTCCATACATCCTTCAAATATTAATTTGTTCAAGCGTCATAAGAAAAAAATGCATCTTAAATGAGCCAATTTTGACTAGACATACTGAACTATCCAGGGAAAGTGGAACTGTTCCTGCTGGCCAATGGAATCTTCCATCTGCTGCCTCTTTCTTTCTGTCCCCATGGAGGAAATGTTCCTGGCCTACTCAGAGAGCAACCCCTTTGCTACTGTTTTTCATTCTCGTCTCTCAGCATTCTGTTCTGGGGCTGCATTCCTCTCCTTCCTGTACACCTCTACATCACTCCTCTCCTTTCAGCAGACAGGCCCAGGTTTTAAAAGTCTCAATCTGCAATCATCTAGCTTGGGTTTGTTTATTTTTAACTCAATGTCAAATATGAAGGTCAAATATGATTTTAAATTATTTTGTCAAGATTCTGTTGTCCTGCTCCCTATTACAGAAAAATTTACTAGATGGTTATTTTCACTTCTACCTCTATTTACTGATCTCTTGTTTTCCCATATTGAGATAAGGAAGAATAGGAAGTATTCTTTTTAAGGAGAACTTTCAAGTTGCCACATGTTGTTGGACCTCTAAATTCATGTGCTAGCCAAAGGAGCTCTGACTAAGCTTGCCAAAGGTCACCTACGTTTTGTTTGACCTCTCAAGTAATAGTGACAATTGAAAATCTACCTCATTCTTGAAATAGTTTTCTCCTAGCATTCACTAAACCACATTCTTCTGTGATTTCTCTACTAATTAATTTCTTGTCACTCCTTCTCAATCTCGTTCACTGATAATTTTCTTCTCCGTGACTGTGAATGTTTGGGTAACCCAAAGATGAACTTTGAGAATTCTCTTCTACATGTATGAACAGATACATGAACTATATACACTATATATAATACACACATGGAGTCTTGATCTCTTTTCTGAATTCCAAATACTCATAGGTACTTAACATATCCACTCAGATAACTAATAGACATTTTATATATTATGTATCCTAAATCAATGTCCTACACCCCCTCAAGGGCCTTTCTATAATGGTACTTTCTTCTACTTAAGTTCTCAAGGTCAAAAACTTTGGAGTCATTCTTGATACCCTTCATTTCTTCATCACCCAGTCCATCACAAGTCTTTTAATTTCTAAATTCAAATCACACTTGAATCTTCCCATTTTCTTTATCTCCACATCTCTAATAGAGTTAATATCCATCAATAGAACTACATTAGGTTCTTACCAAACCTAGTTTCTACTTTTTTTCTCCCTGACTCAGTCAACACAGAGCAGAAAGAATCCCACCCTGTCACAAACTCCCTGTCTTTCCAGAGGAATTACAAACCCTGCACAAGCTTTTTGCATAATTCTTCACTAGAATTTGTAAAACTATATTGTTTGGCCATTATCTCTCTTAATATTTATCTATCTATGCAGTGGCAGAATTACAAACAAGTTCCATCCCTAAATCTGTCTTGAAATTGAATTTGCGTATAATCTGAACAGTTAGGTGTCTTATGCCAAGCAGTCAAATCCTTGTCTTGGTTTATACTATGTAGAATACTGTACAAGGACCCCCAGTGGGTGATTGACTGAACTGTTAACAACAGTTCCATGGGGAAAGATTAAGCATTTTTGCATCTGTAAAGAATTAACCAGCCTTAGAATTCCACAGAAGTATTCTTACCTTGTTGCTGTGAGTTGGAATCAACTCATTGGCAATTAACTTGTTTTGGGTCTTGGTTTAGTGTATTTTTCCATGCATAAAAAACATGGAAGATGAGCTTCCAAATACATGCAAGCATCTGACCATCATGATATTATAATAATAATGTTCAGTACACATTGCAAAGTAGCATCTGTTTCTTATTACAAACCATTGCATGCACCTCAAATTTTTCAGACAAAGCTTTTGGAGGGTTGGTTCGTAATTGCAGCCACACATGGGTTGAATATTTTGTTACCTAGGGATTACTTATACCTAAACTGCATGGTCAAGTTCCAAATTTGTGCCCACCTTAGGTACTCTATATATCAGTTCCCTCTGTGTGCCTCTGTGCCCTGCAAGAAATGCTTATTCCCTGACCTACTGTACTCTTTATCCTTTGACAGTTGGATCTTGGTCCCAGTAGAGCTACCTCTAACTAGTCTACATAATGACTTCTAATTAGTCTATATAATGTTGTTCCACCTCTCAGTAACTCATCACTTAGTGGTATCACTAAGTGATACCACTTAGTATCTTTATAGACTTTACTATTGGGGATTGTCAAGCTGGTTTTTTTTCTACATGTCTTCTCCTTTTACTATTACACAAGCTTTGTGAGAACACAGATATTACATATATTATTCACCACTCTATCTCTAGTGCCAAGAACAAGACCCAGGAAGTATGTTTATAAATATCTGTGGAAAGCACCTATATTCTGGTGCTTACTGATAAGCTGATCCCTCCTCTTTGTGTCTTGAAAACCCTAAGGTATCAGTAGAGACAGAGAAAAAACTTCTCCAGGGAAGGAGTGAATTTTTCAAGACCAAATTTGCAAACCTAAAAATCAAAAGTACCTCAACAATAAGATGATTCTCACGTAATAAAAGAACAACTGATCCCCCAAAAAATGGCTTTCAAAAAGATGATAAAAAGTTGTGAGCAGCTTGGTAATTGGAGGAAAACAAAAACATCATCTACTTGAAATGGAACAGAAAAATATTTATCTGAGAAGAATGGATACAGTGATGACCTACTTCAAAGAGTGAGAGACAAGAAAGATCATTTGTTTTGAAGCTGTTTCCCTGAGCAACCAAAAAAGTGTTTGCCCCCAGGGAGTTCACATTCCTTAGAACAATCCAGACTACAACACTTAACGTACAGCATTTGCCTAGGAACAAGGCTCAGGAGGCAGAAAAGGAGAGAAAGTGAAAATGGAAATAGGAAAGGATGAAATGACAAGAGTGCAATCAGTGTCACACACACTGTATGTGTGTGTATAAATATATATGTACTATATATATGAATTGCTGAATGGAATATGAATTTATTTATGCACACATATGCGCTGTTGAATGAAAAACTAATTTGCTTTATAAACTTTAACCTAAATCACAATAAATGGTTTATTTAAAAAAACAGAACCCTTGGTGTGTGGTAGTTAATACATGATTTCTGACTAAATGAATCACCTGTTAGCTGCTCCCATTCAAGAGGACAGATAGAAAAGGAGAGTAGACACAGAATTAGAGATGCTCTATAGTGGAACCATTGCATAGTCAGCAGCACACTATAAATGCTCAAAAGCTATACTGGGGAGCTTATTACATGAGCACGCTTTTCATCTCCTTTATTAATTCTATGTCATCTGCCTCAGTGCTCTGTTCGTTCCTTGTCCTCTTTCCTAAAGACCCGAGCAATTATCTTCCAGTCTCATGACTCTCTTATAAACTCTCACCTTTCCTCTAGACTCCAGTCAGCCGACTCAAGTACATGTCTAAGAAAAATCTGAATTGCCCTTCCTCACAGAATTCATGATAATTGAAATAACACATTTCTCCTTCTACTTGATCAGGTCAAAAGCATTGGAGTCACCTTGACATCTCTCTGTTTTTCTCACCCTGCATCTTATTTGTTAGTACACACCGTGTTGAGCCTCTTTTCAAAATACGTGAAAAAATTCATCATTCATCCACACTTCCTATCGGCCTCGTGTTAGATACTATTATATTTCAATTCATACATTGAAATTGACTTCTAACTAGTCTTTCCTTCTTCCACCATTGCACCCTGCACTCTAGCCTCACCATGGTTACCAGAGAAATTCTGCTAAAACATACCACTGTATTATTTAAATAGTGCTCTATTACTTAAAACCCTGAAATGTTTCCTAAGTCACTCAGCATAAAGGCAGTCTTTGCAATGATCTTCAAAACCCTATGATCACTGATGCTACACATTACTCTTCCATCATAGTCATGTCGCTCCCTGTGGTCATTCGCATGGGGTCACTGATCCTCTTGTACTTGCTGTAATCCAAGTGATCTCCTAGTGTCTACATGGTGTACTACCTCAGTGTCCTCAGGTCATCAACCAAATCACATGACGATACCTACTTAACAGGTTTTTAAAGGAGCCAATAATGGGAGTTAAGCATGGCACACTTTATGAAGTAAGTTCTGGGGGTAAAATAAAATATTTTTATTCTTATATCTCAATGCTCTGAGAATTCTAAAAAATCAAGATCAAAACAAAACAACCCCCCAAACTCAAAACCAGATACTTGTTTCCGTGATTACAATGAAAACCTGTAGCCATCCTAACGTCACTCTTAACATTTCTATGCCCCTTTTCTGGTTCATTGTTCTCCTTAGCACTTTTTCACTAATATTTGGATATGTTTGATTTTTTTTTCATTTTGTTTATTGATGGAGCCCTGGTGGTACAGTGGTTAAATGTTTGGCTGCTACCCAAAGGCACAATGGTTCGAATCTCCAAAGCACTTGGTGGGAGAGTATAGATCTGGCGATCTGCTCCCATAAAGATGATAGCCCAGAAAACTCCTTGTTCTCTTTCCTATAGTCAGAATCAACTGGAGCACACTAGAAAATAAACTCTTTGGATAAAATTCTTTTTAATATATAGATAATTTTTATTGCTGCAATGTACAGCAAAACCTATGCCAATTCAAATTTCTACAAGTACCATTCAGTGTCATTGATAATATTCTTTGAGTTATGTACTCACTATTGCCCTCTTTTCTTAGTTATTCATCTCTCATTATCATAAACTGTCCCCAAATTTTCTATGTAATCTTTTGAGTTACTGTCATCAGTTTGACTTATTTGGTTCTTAAAAGGGCATAATACTCAAGGAACATATTTTTTTTTAAGGCATCACTGCCCTCAGGTGGTGGGAGTAGGAGGCCCAGCCTTTGCTCCTGGGAGCCGGAATTGAACCTCCATCCCAGTGGGCCGCAGTCCCACGCACAACCACTACGCCACCGGGGCTCAGCCCCTCAAGGAACATATTTTTTACTAGGCAATCTAAATTATTGTTTGCTTTTAAGAAGACTTTAGGGAATGTTTTTGTTAGGTTTAAAAAATACTTGTCTCAGGGCATGTGTGGCCAATTGCTTCCAGGAACAACTGTCTCCACATTTTGATCAAAGATTCCAAAGAATCCTAAGCAAGAGGGGAAAGATGCAGTACAGAATTCCAAGGTTCCATGGACTGGAGACTTCCTGAAGCCATAAAGCTGGGAGGGTAGTTTTTTCTTTTTCCTTTTTTTTTTTAACTTTTTTTTTTGGGGGGGGGCATCACTGCTCTCCGGCGGCGGGAGTAGGAGGCCCAGCCCCACTGCTGGGATTGAACCTCCGTCCCAGTGGGCCGCAGTCCTGCGCACAACCACTACGCCACCGGGGGTTAAACCCGGGTAGTTTTTTCTAATCTCATTTTTTCTCCCTGCCCTATCTTCAAGCATCTGGAATAGATGCACTCATTGTATAGTTCCTGAACAAACAAACAGCAGCCATTGTCATTTTGCCATCCCAAGTTGAATGCTGGAACAACGACAACAAAAGAAATACTGTGGGATTGGCATGTTAATACCCATAGGATTATTATAACTAGCATGGTAATCAATACAGTGGATGTATTTCTGGAAAGTTGTGTTCAACTAAATGCTTCTGCATCAAATAGTATATTACCAGTGCTGGCAACATTGCTATTTCTAAGAATATGTGAATTTTGCATGCTCACTGTATTCAGCTGTCACCCAAAGAATGGAGGTTGAAGTTCACTCAGCAGCATCTTAAAAGCCAGTCCTGACAGTTTACTGGTGCAAGATCAGCTATTGTGACCATTATGGAACACATGGACACACCTATGGAACTCTGACACATAGACTCACTATGACGTGGAATGGACTCTATGACACTGTTTTGAACTTATACAAACCAAACCCCAACACTTCACCACTAAGTGGAGTCCAAGTCACAGCAACCTCGTACAGTGAAGTGACATCTATAGGTTTCCAGGGCTGTAATTATTTATTGAAGCCGACTGGCACACCTTCCTCCCCTAAATGGGATTGGCAAGTACTAAGTGAAGTCTTCCAGTAAGCAGCAAACTATTTTAAGCAACTTGGCCCCAGGGTTCCTTAGCTTTTAATGAACCCATCTTTATTCTAAAATAAATTAACAAGAAATTCCTGGGCACTCTGACTGACACTAGTGAAATTCTCAAGCTGCTCAGATCTATCCTCCCAAGTGTGTGGAACAACACTGGCACATGGTGTGGTAAAGAGAATCCCTTACCCCTCAGTACGACACTCCCAGAATCACTTGTATCCATCAGCATCTCCACTTTCTTATTGGGTGTTTCCCCAGTGGACTTAACACCTCACCTTTTAAAAATTTTTCATAGATTCCAGCTGCTCTCTCAACAATACAATTGATGGCTTCATTGTCATTTTTTTACTATCAAGAGGTCATTCTGGTTACGTAGACCAAGGAGAGTACAAGGCAGCATATTCTTCATCCCTTTTTGCTACGGCTCAATGACAATGAGTTTTAACTCTGCTGGATCAACAATCTGTTTTTTATAAAAATGGTGTTTCATATTGGGCCATTTAAAACCACAACGAGAAGCCTGGATTTTATTCTAATGTATACAAAACAACAAATTGGAATTGATGCAAGTGTTCCTTACAAGGAAAAATTTCATCTTGACTATATCAGATTGCATACTAATGTGGCTGGATACTTTCACTTATGTATAGAATTCCTATGGACACAACATCTCCAATGAAAGATTGAATCATATGCATCGTACTCAGTGGGGGACATGCTGTTCTAAAAAGGTAAAAATGCTTGGTAAGGGTCTGATGATATCAGAATCTGATCTTCTCTTAATATATGAAATATTTACCCAACTGGAAAATCCATTGTATATTAACCCATGAAAACTATTGCTTACAAAATAAAGCTAGGTTAACAGTTCCCATTGTTATGGATAGGGTTCTATGCACACAAGTGTCAGCCATATTTGCAGTAGTGATGTGTGTGGGACAATTTTTGAACTGTAGCATGCAGGAACTGCGGACTAGATGGCTTTCTTCACTTGCACCCACAAATCCCAGTAAAATCTGTAAACAACCTGACACATTTTCCCATAACTCCTTAAAGGGGAAGCATTGTCCCCATTGGCAAACATTGTTCTGAAAATTGGGTAGGTACAACTCTGAGACCCTTTCTCCCTTGCCCTTTGTGGTATCGTACATCCCTTCACCGTAGCACAGAAGGGAAGAAGCAGAAGTAAAAGACTTGAAGATAAGCCAGTCATCATTTAGCACAAAACAGCAAAACTCACATGGAAGAAGCACACCAGCCTGTGTGATCAAGAGGGGCCAAAGGGAGCAGGTATTGAGCATCAAAGAACAAAAATCACATCACTATGAATGAGGGGGAGAGCAGCGTGGTGACCTAAGACTCACTGGTGGGTAATTGGACACCCCTTTACAGAGGAGTCTCAGGGAGGAGGCAGACCAGTCATGGTGCAGCTGGGCAGTGATGATGCATACAAGTTTCCTCTAGTTCCTGAAGCCCTCCTCACCCCAACCATCATGGTCCCAACTCTACCTTACAAATTCAGACGGACTGGAGAAGGTACACTGGTGGAGAGGGGAGCTGGAGATGTGGGGAAACCAGGATGGATGAGTCCCTTCGGGCCAGTGGTGAGATTGAAGCTGCTGGATGGGTGGAGAGAAGGTGGGGTGGAGGGATGGAACCAACTACAAGGATATACACAAGTTCCATTGGAAGGACGGGAATCAAAGGAGTGGGTTGGAGGAGAGGTTGGGCAGTGTAAGATATGACAGAACAATAATAATTTATAAAGTATTGAGGGTTGGTGGGGAAGGGAGAGCAGGGGAAGAAGGGAAAGTATGGAAGAGTTAAATAAAGGGCTCAAGGGGAAAGGCGGATGTTTGGAGAATGATAATAGCAGACATGTGAAGGTGCTTGGCACAGTACATTTATTTATGTGTTGTGAAAAATTATATATGAACCCCAATAAAATGATTTTTAATTTAAAAATAAAACCAGTCCTTATCAGAGTTACCTTTCTCCCCTGGGTTAACTGTAGCTGCTGCTTTAGCTTATAAATCTACTGGTTCTCAGTTCTCCCCTTGTCCTTCTGACAGAGTGTGCTGTGGGTATGGCTGGTAGCAGGCCAGCAATCTGACCTGTCTCATCATTGAAACCTCCCAGGACAGACGGCCTCCACCACATCACTTCTGAACGACTACTATCTGGGGAAGGAGCATGGCTTTCCCACCACTCTAGGGTTCCTTTCTGTGTGAGTCTGGGCTATTAGAAAGTAAATAAAGTCACACTTGCTACCCTAGTTGAATAAAAGCAAAGCTGAGGGAAAGGGGTTGGGGTGACAAACACCCCAGACTAGACAGCAAAGACTTCAGTTGCTGTCCATTCTGGGATATTTCAATTTTGAACTCCCTGTGCATCATCAGCATCATGGTGATGTTATAGCCAATTTTTATTTTTTGGTAAACGCTTGGCTTCAATATAACTCTGGAAGCTTGCCATCCCCACACAGGGAATCCATGCTGCTATGGATGTCTGAGTGCTTTGAAAGGAAGCGAAGGTTCGACTCCCGCTCTAGAGTTTTTTTCAGACAAGACTTGTAGCATAATATTTTGGTGCTTGTTTTCTCATCTTCTAACAATACACTTTGACCAAACCAAGTGAATTTTAATTTTAGGTATTATTAAACATTAAGCATTTCAGAGCTGAGAAAATAGTTGTTCATAAAATGGGGTTAGGTAACTTGTACTGGTTGCTATGCCTAAGTGAGCATTTATGACATAGATTAAGTGGTTTTATCCACATTTCCTGATTTTCCTTTGCATTTTGAATTATCAGTAGTGTGAGGGCATAAAGGCTATGGCCTCTTTTAACAATCTCATGTTTTAAATTAGCTTCCAAAGCAGCAGAGGCTGTCAGAAATGCATGTGCCAGTGAATTCAGAAGAGCTTTCATGAGAGACCTTACTTCCATGCTGCTGTAGTGTCAATTCCACCCCTTCTCTGTCGGTTTGTCAGACTGGGGTGGCATGTGTGTTGCTGTGATACTGGAAGCGATGTCACTGGTATTTGGAAGGCCAGCAGAGCCACCCAAAGTGAACTGGCTTCAAGAGACTTTCCTGACAGAGAACTTCCTAAAAACAGGAATATGCAGTTCATTACAAAGGAATAAGCCTTTGAAGACCTTATGGATAGCATTGATACCTTGTCTGATACTGACAACCTCACAAACAGAATCAGAACTTCAGTAGAGACAGTGCCAGAAGATGAACTCCAAGCCCTTGCACTTTGAGGAAGAGCTGCCTTCTCCAGTTAACTATCAATGTGGGTGGAGGAAACTCAGGGTGGTAGTGGTGATGTTCATTTACTGATGGAAAACAACACAACCTGAGTAGAAACAGTTGCATACATCTATTAAAAATCAGAATTTGGTTTTTATATGAACCTACAAATAGCGGAAGTTTCCAAAGATCAAATTGAGCACAGCAAGAATAATTTGGGTGCTGGTGAAATGAAATGGATTGATATAGGCCATTTTTAATTTGATTGGTAAGATTTACTAAGCAAATCACGATTTACTTTGGAATGACAGATTTAAAAGGAATTGTGTCACGTTCATAATCATAAAGGACAATTCAAGATTTACCTTTAAGTACAGTGTTATGTGTGACAAGATACTATCTTCCCACATACAATAAAATCCTAGCACTATAAAGATTATTCAAATTTATGCATCAACCATTAAAGCTAGTGATGCAGAAATTGAAGAATTTCTGTCTTCAGAAATTCTGTCTTCAATCTGAAATTAATTAAATATACAACTAAGATGCGTGGATATATATAGTATTGACTAGAATGCAAAAGAAGAAAACAAAGAAAAAGGAACAATCACTGGAAAATATGGTCTTAGTAATAGAAATTAAGCTGGAACTTGCATGAAGCTCACAGGACAGAAATTTGCAAGACCAACAACTTCTTCCCTCTACTTGTCTGTCAGTTTGCTGTACTGTGGTGGCTTCTGTGTTCCTGTGATGTTGGAAGCTCTGTCTCTGATATTTCAAATGCCAGCAGGGTCATGCAAAAGGAACAGGTTTCAATGAAGCCTCCTCACTAAGACCACACAATGAAGAAAAACGCAACTCCCCCCTTCAGAAGATGGAGTCGCTGAAAACCTTATGTGTAGCTTCAAAACATTGTCAGATACTGAAGGCCAAATGAATGGAAGCAGAACATTGTCAGAGATCGAGTCAGAGGAATGGCCTCTTGGGTCAGAGGCCACTCAAAATGTGAGTTAAGAGGAGCTGATTTATCAGAGTGGAGTCCAACATTGTGATATGAGCTGGATCAAGTCTGAGAGAGTGGAGCCTTCTGAATCTTCATTTGCTGATCGGGTACTACTCAAGGTACAGAGAAACAGCTGCAAAAATCTGACGATCAGAATTAGAAATGCCTGAAGTATGAATCAAGAAAAATTGGATGTCATCACAAAGGGCATGGAATGCATAAAGATCAATATCTAAGGCATTGGAGAGCTGAAATGGACTGGTATTGGCCATCTTGAATGAGAAAGTCATATCATTTACTGGGCCACGAATAACAATATCAAAAGGTGTTTGGTGTTGGTATTGTATGGTGACGTGTTCATTGTCAAAAAGGACATTGCAGAATTAATGCTGAAATACAATACCATCTATCATAGGATCGTATCTATTCTCCTTCAAGTAATCCCATCAATACAGCAACTATTCAAATTTAAGAAGCACCCACAAAAGTTAGTGATGAAGAAAATGAAGAATTCTATGAACAAATTTAGCCTATGGTTGATGAAAAATGTAATCAAGATGCATTGATAATTACTGGAGCTTATAATGCAAATGTTGGAAAGAACAGTAGTTGGAAAATGTGGAGTTGGTGATAGAAACAGAGGTGGAGATTGCATTACAGAATTTTGCGAATCCAAAGACAAGTTTATAGCAAATATCTTTTTTCAATAAAATAAAAAGCGGGTATGGAAATGGACTGCTCCAGATGGAATACACTGCATCGATTTGACTGTTATCTGTGGGGAAAGACCATGGAGAAATTCAATATCAACAGTTAAAACTCAAACCAGGGGCTGACTGTGGAATTGCTTCTGTGTAAGCTCAAGTTAAAGCTAGTGAAAATTGAAACAAGTCCACAAGGGACAATTTACAACCTTGTTTCTATCCCATTTGAATTTTGAGACTGTCTCAGAAAAGCAGATCTGATACATTGAACACTGATGATGGAAGACCTGATGAGGTGTGGTATGGCATCAAGCGCGTCATCCATAAAGGAAGCAGAAGGTCATTAAAAAGACAGGAAAGAAAGAAGAGATCACAATGAGCATCAGAAGACACCAAACTTTTCTCTTGATTCCTAGACCAGTTAAAACAAGTGGGAGAAATGATTGCGTCAGAGAGCTAATCAGAAAATTCAAAGGGCAGCTCAAGAAGACAAGTAAAATAGCCTTGAGTTGCAATATTGAAAGATTCTAGGGCTATCATATTGAATTATACTGAAAGCATTCACAGAAGATGGAAAGAACACATAGAGCTATGGTACAAAAAGAACTAACCAATATTCAGCCATTTCAAGAGGTAGCATCTGAGCAAGAACGAATGTTACTGGGAGAAAATGTTCACATTGCTCTGAAACCACTAGTCAAAAACAAGACTCTAGGGGCTGATAAAATACCAGTGGACGGACTACTTATCTAAGTGTTTCAGTGAAACATTGCAAGCTCTCACTTGTCTATGACAGAATATTTGGAAGACAGCTAGTTCGCCCACTGACTTTCTGAAAGAGATCCATATTTGTACCTACTCCAAAGAAAAGTGACCTAAATCATAGAACACTATCATTAGTATCATACTGAAGTAAACCTTGCTGAAGATCATCCAGCAATAGTTGTAGCAGTACAATGACAGGGAGCTGCCAGATGTTCAGGCCGGAAGAAGATGTGGAACAAGGGACTTCATTTCGATGTTAATGGTTCTTAGCTGAAAGTAGAGAATACCAGAAAGATGTTTACTTGTGTCTCATTTACTATGCAAAGGCATTTGACTGTGGATCATAACAAACTATGGATAACCTCAAGAACAATGGGAGTTCTAAAATACTTCCTTAATCTCATGGAGAATCCATAAATAAATCCAGAGGATGTTATTAGGGAAAAAAACAAACAAACAAGAGAATAATGCATGGTTCAAAAGCAAGAAAGGTGTTCGTCAGAGTTGTATCTTCACACCATACTTATTCAATCTATATCTTGAGAAAATGATCCAAGAAACTTGGTTATAGGAAGAATTCTGGACCAAGACAAGAAGATTTATTCACAACCTACAACATGCAAATGACTCAACTCTGCTTGCTGTAAGGGGGAAGGATTTGAAGCACTTGTTGGAGAAGATCAAGGATTGCCGTCTTCAGTATGCATTAAAACTCAATGTAAAGAAAACCAAAATTCTCACCATTGAACCAACCAAAATTAACAGAAAAAATATTGAAATTGTCAAAGATTTCTTTTTGCTTGTACATACAATCTATGAGCATGCAAGTAGCAGTCAAAAAATCAAATGATGCATTGCCATGGGTAGATCTGCTGCAGAAAACCTCTTTAAAGTGTTGAAAAGCAAGGATGCTACTTTGAAGACTTAAGTGCACCTAACTCGTCGTGTTCTTTTTATTGCCTCATATGTATGTGAAAAATGGACATTGAGTAAAACTGAAGAGCAAACCAGACAACCATCCAAGAGATTGATAGAACACCAACTAGACTGAACCCCAAGAAGAAAACTCCAAGACAGATAGTTGTTAAGCTATTCAATTATGAAGAAAAGGATAAAATTATGATAGCAGCTAGGGAAAAATGGGCAATCACATATAAAGGCAATCAGATAAGTGTATGTTAAGACCTATCAATGGAAACTATGAAGAAGAGGAAAGAGTGGAGAAGCATATTCCAAAAATTGCAGGAAAACCCTGCAAACCCAAGAATGCTCTACCCAGCCAAATGATCTATCAAAATTGATGGAGAAGTGAGAGTCTTTCCAGACAAGGAAAATCTCAAAGAACATGCCTAAAGGAACCTAGCCCTACAAAAGACCCTACATTGGGGGCAGAAGAACAACAATCACCAAGCACATATATGAATAAGACTGAAGAATTCACGCATTTGAATTATGGTACTGGGGATGCATAAGGAAAGTGCCATGCACTGCCACCACCACTACCACATCTGTCTTGGAAAAAGTACAGCTAGAATTCACCTTAGAGGAAAGGGTGGCCCTGCTGTCCGGAAAGACCAGTCCCTGGAGACAGACATCCTTCTTGGAAAAATAGAGCAGCAGTGAACACAGGAAGGTCCTGGGCCAGATAGACTCAGCGACTGCAGCAGTGGGCAGTTGTGAGGATGGCACAGGATTGGGCATGGTTTCATTCTGGGGTACATAAAAATAGTCGTCGCGAATAAGGAGCAGCTCAATGGCACCTAACAGCAATAGCCGTGAGTCCATCGTGACTTGCAGTAAGTCAATCGAGGGTTGCTGAGTTTGTGCATCTTTCTCAAGCAGGCAGCCTCCAGCTTCTTCTAAGAAGCAGCTGGTGGATTTGAATTGGTGACCCTGAGTTTGATTGGCAACGAATGCCTAACCCACAGCAACACCAGAGATCCTCAGGAGAGACCTTGGAAGGAGGGGAAAGATAAACAAAACCTAAGAGTCGAGAGCAGAAACAAGCTCGGCAAAGATGTGCGTTCCTGAGAAGTTTAGCATCCTACGTAAATCAGGGTCATCTCTGGAAGCTTCCCATTTGTACCAATTTTTGGCGTTGATTTTTCTCAGTGCTAAGAGTTTATATGTAACCACAGTCAGGAGGTATTTGTTATCGACTATTCATGGATGTCAGGTAAGGCTACAATCGTCCAGGGATTTCCTGAAGTGAACCGCATGAGCCAAGGGAAAGCTTCTGTATAAGATTGCAGTTGTAGTCCCTTAGCAGCCACCTCTGAGGCGGATGTGTGCCCTATCCTGGTAAAGGGATTTAGGCCAGATTCCAACCCCATCTGAAGGTACTAATGGAGTCAAGTCATGCACTAATATGGTTTAAGAGAGTTTACAAAGCCACCAGCTCTCATAGTCTGAAAGTTTCAAAGTACAGAGGAATGTCTCTAATGTGCACTGAGTGCTGGCTTTGCTCAAAAGATGGTTACATAAACTTTATCTACACCATTTGATCTAATTCTCTACAAAGAAGCTACCAAGAAGGTGTGATAATTGACCTGATTTCCCAATGAACAGAAGCAGAGAGAAGTAAGTCACTTGCCCAAGGCCATGTAAACTAAAAGCCAAGGCAGTGACTGATGGAGGACTCACAGGTCTTCTCTGAAATGCAAAGTAACATCTTATATCAAACTCTAGGTCTATTAAATCTTGGGGCCCATATTTCAACATGTTTTCTATGTGATTCTTATACACAGGAAAGTGCCAAAGCCGTTGTTGAATAATATGAAATGTTTTTTGAGTTGGAAGAAAGTTGAAGACAATATCAATAGGCAACAATGACCAGTAGAAATAGAAATGCTTATAAAAAAACAAAAACAAAAATCAAGACTCACTGCCATCAAGCTGATCCTGTCCCATAAAAGGTTCTGTAGGACAGGTTATAAGAACTGCCTTTGTGGGTGTCTGCTGAGATTGTAACTCTTTATGAGAGAAGAAAATCCATCTTTCTGCCCATGAGTGGTTGGTGGTTTTCTAACAGCTTTATGGTTAGCAGCCCAATGCATAACCAACCACGCCATGACTAGGGCTCATAAAAGTGCTTATTCGATAAATTATTTAGGGAATAAGATAAGAATTAATAGTGGATTCTTCAATATCAAATAATAATTATCCAGGAGGAAATACCTATTTATTATTATATAATTTCTTAATATAAAGCACACGAGACCCAAAGCAAAAAGCATAAGACACCTAGGACTCAGCACCCATGGGTTCATTTTACCACCGTGATAGCACATGCAGCCATTTGTTCCTAAAAACTGCTCCACCACCACTGCTTTTTCAGACGTGAACAGACTATATGAATCTGGAGGGGAAATTAATTTTTTTGAAAACTTTGAAAATGAAAATGTGGCACAAATATACTGAAGTGATCATTGAAGTATATTTTAACAGTATTTTTATTCAGCTCTTCAATGCTATCTTTGAAATCACTGAACATTCCTATTTGTACAAAAACACTTCATTGTAAAAATTGAACCCGTTTAACACAATATCATTTAGCCCCTTTTGAGTCCTTAAAATTTTTTAACTTTTTTATATTTTCTGCTCTTTTCTGCTGAGGTTTATCTGTTTTACATTGTTGTTGGTTTGGGGTGGGGGTTGGATAGGAGACGCCATGGGGACAGTAATGACTCATGGTTTCTTACAGGTGTGGCAAGGGAGGTTGGGGAAAATGGGGCGCTAATAACGACAAGTATAAGGATGAGGAAAATGTTCTAAAATTGATCATGGTAATGATCATACAACTCTTCTTGGTGTGATTGACCTATGGAATTTCATGACATATGAACTATATGCCAATAAAAGTATTTTAAAAATTGAACCAAGTTATAAAAGAGGAAATCAAAAGAAGCAAGACTATAGATGTGATGGCACGTGGATACAACAGAATGTTGTGTTGGCAATTTTGTAGGGGTAACCTGGCATTCAATAACAGCGACCACCACCACCCCCCACTGCTGAGTGGCCTTCTTTCTTGCCAAATGATCTGAGGACAGAGCAAAGAGTCTGTTCTAGTTGAATTATCTTGTTGGACATTGGTGGATCGAATTAACTTTCCATATCCTCTTTAAACATCTGTTTGCTCATTGTGTCATTCAATTCATTATGATGGTTACAAATCCCAGGTATTGTTTTTAGACATACTTCTAAGTAATAGACATGAACGCCTTTCAGGTTTACAGAGTTCTTTGCTCACTGTTTCTAGTCTGTTATTTAGCATTCCTATTTATTTTTGCCATGAATTTATAGTGACATTTTTATTTGGTTCCCTGTTAATGCCAAGGATCTCTGTAGGTGAAGTATCTAGCTCCCCATCAAAGGGAGTCAGAGATGGCCGTCTGTTTCTGTAAATACTGACAGCTGTGGAAACCCTCTGGGCCAAGTCTCCCCTATAGGGTCTCTAATCAGCAACAGGTTCCCGTGTTAATACCTGATTAAATGCTCTGGGGATTTAAATAATAAGTAGGCAGTCCTCAGAATGACCTCAAAATCATTTAGTTGGCATAAATTACATGGCGGAGGACTTTGTGATTGGGATATTGACACTATTTTAGAACAAGGAAAAGAGTAGCTTTAGACATTGAAGGCACACACAAACTAAACTGACCCTTCCCCAAACATGTACTGTTAAGGGGTTTAGGATTAAACCTTGATATAATCTTATTAGTGAAGATTACGAAAAAGGCTTTAAAATCCTAAGGCTAGTACACAGTGCTAGATGTTCAGAAGACACTCATGAGAAGAGGAATTTCACAAGAATAAGCAAACTGTTTGTTTTGTAAGTCAAGAGTTGAGGGAAGGGATTTTAAAATACTGGCTAGAAGCAAGTTTAGGCATGTAAGTTAATTTTGAACCTTTTAAACAGGTAAATATGCCAGTGATCAATATTGAGGACCTGACAGAAAAGGACAAAATGAAGATGGAAGTTGATCAGCTCAAGAAAGAAGTGACCCTGGAAAGAATGCTGGTAACTTCTTGCTTTCTTTTGAATTTTCTTTTAAATTAAAGATGCTGAGGGAATATCAAGTTAGCTGAGTTACTGAAGATGTTCAGTGTGGGAAAATAAAGGATACAGGCAAGAATTCATTTTCATTAAGCATCAGAATGATTGCAACTTAGAGTCTAAATCTAGGACTTGAAAAACTATTAACTTCCCAGACAATTGAAGCCCTTGTCTTGTTTTTGCTAGACCATTTAGCAAAGACACCTTCACATTTTCCCATGGATATTTTTAAAAGGAAGGGGAAGGGAGAGACAGAGAGAGAGACAGAGAGAGAGAGAGGGAGAGAGAGAGAGAGAGAGAGAGAGAGAGAGAGAGAGAGAAGACCATGACCCAAAAGTAATATTTTAACTAAGTAATAAAGCAATGCATATAAGCACTTTGTTTTTACTTCTTGATGTTTATAAGCTACTCTCTATTGGATGAAATATTTGGGTACTGTTCACATACTTTGGGTCAGGACCTCATCCTCCCTAGTGTTGTTTTGCCAGTAATGAATGAGTACATTCTAGTCTTCGTTTGCACTCAAGCAGAGAACTCACTGTTTCTCCAAGAAACATCTGACAGCTCTTAGAAAGGCTTATCATAGAAAAATAGTGAATGGAAGTTGAAAAATGTCTCTTCAGATGGAGACAGTTAATAGATAAAAAAGTTCCTCTATAAAAGATAAAGGAATATTTCATAATTTTAAAAAATTCACTTAACCAGCTCGAAGTGAAAAAGTGAGCTTTGATTAATCGTATACTAGTTTCACAACTCTTGCTCCCAATAAGAATAAGAATGTTTGGCTTTCCTAAGTTTGCAAATATAAAGCTACGCCCTGGTGCCCTAGTAGTTACACCTTGGGCTCCTAACTGCAAGGTCAGCAGTTCAAAGCCACCAGCCACTCTGTGTGAGTAAGACAGGGTTTTCTGTTCTTTAACGTCGTACAGTCTCAGAAACTCAAGGGGGTCACTTCTGCCTTGTCCTCCAGGCTTGCTGTACATAGACATTAGCTAATAGTAAACTTATTTTTGTTTGAGTTTCACTTTTGCCATGGTTTACAGAATGCCTTCGACCCCTTCCATAAGAACTGAGGCAAAACTAAGTGGGCTACTAAGAGCACAAAGAAGAGAGAGAGAGAATTTTAAAGAGTTGTTTTTCTCTTCTTTTCTTCAAACATTGAGACGTTCTTTTATGACCTACAACCCACCATTGCTGTTGTTCAGGCAATTTGCTTGTTTTTGTTTTTATGATTCATTGTGATAAGCTTACACTGGAATTTTTATTTTAGGAAAATATCACATCATCCTCTCTCGGGCTATGGGAGTTTTTTTCTCCATTTCTCAACTACCTTCACACTCTTGACACCAAATGAATTGTAATATCTGCCTGCAAAATTATAATTAAGAGAACTAAGTTATATAGCAAATACCAATTGAGCGACAACTAGGTACTCCAAATGAGATAAACATGGCGGGGGGTGGTGGGTAGGAGACAAGGCGAGGATAAGAAACATGGTTATAGTTCATTTCCAATCCACATTGTCATATGGTGAGCTCGAGGTTTTAGGAAAGTGAGGGATAGACCACTTCTACCAACTACGATAGGAAAATGTGTATCAAGATGAAATCTGGAGATGAGAAAGGTCAAATAATCCAACTGATGGTGGCACATTGAATGGCAGATGACGTGCACACCAGTCTTCTCCACTGTGCCACTTGCAGGAAGTGAACCTTTTCCTTTTAGTGTTCCAAGCATATAGACATATGCTCATTCTGCTTGTAGGTTATTTATGAGTCCCCGACACTCCAGATCATAGCCTGCCCCTGTAAAAGCCAATCTTCACTGATTCTTGTTTCTGAGATAGAAACTAAGAAAACCCATTGCCATCAATTAAATCGTAACTCATGGTGAAGCGATGGTCATGGTGGCACAGCACATTAAGCACTGGTCTGTTAGCCACAGAGTCAGTGCGACAAATCCTGACATACAGATGAGGACAAAAATATCTGCCATCTGGCACAGCTGGCATGGAAAACAAACCTACATTACTGCACATTTTGAAAGTGTGTATAAATCAGAAAGTTTTATCATAGGATCAATCTTTCTCTGACCTAGTTAAAAATTATTTGTTCTCATAACTATACAATGAATTACCACATTGAAAGATAATTTACGATCTATTACATCATATGGTACGTGAATTTAAAATAAAATCTTAAAGATCTACATCTTTGGAATTCGCTTAACAAAAAAAACAAAGATGTAAAAAAGTTAAACAGTAAACTGGTTAAAGATGTTGTTCTGTGTTAGTGTCATAAGAGATAATCTATAAAGAATATAAAAATTTTGATTCCTTGTGTGTGTGTAATGTTTTTCCTCCCTAAAGGAGTGTTAAGGGGTAGACTCAGAGTTGACTAAGACCTAAAGCCTGACTTTTTTTTTTACAAAGAATTATTGTACTGGTGTAGATGTGGGAAGAGGAAACCAATAAACAAAATGAATGATTCAGTTCCCACAGTGTTTGTTTATTGAGATGTCAGGCGCCTGGAATAAGTCAGCCAAAGGGCCCTGATCTTGGAGCCCACATTGTAGTGCATTGTTATTATTAATCATTGTATGAAAGTTAAAATGAAATTACATATGTATACTTCTTAGAATCCAGGGGTGCTGATAAGCCTGAAATATAAAACATGCACATACAACCTAGAGAAAGAAAGTGGGTTTTAGAAGATATTTTCTGCAGTTGATCCTCAGCTAGATTTTGAAAAAAGTGTATGCCTCCTTTCTTGCTGTTTCCTCATCTATAAAATGAAACAAATAATGTTTTTGCAGGTAGTTGTGTCAAATAGAATGTGTACCACATTCTTATATGTGTACCACATATATATTATATTCTTATATGTGTACCACAAAAACATTTATTGCTGCCACTACTTTTATATTCCCCATGAAGTACAATATACTAAATATTCTGTAGATGTTCAAAGAAAGTTTCTTGAGTAAATGAATATATTATAGTAGCTATTTTGTATGTATTACTTTTATATGCACTTGATTATATACTGACAATATGAACTAGAGAAAATAAATAATGCATGTTTTTTTGAATTAAAAAAATTGATGTTGTTGAGAATATACACAGCAAAACAGACACCAATTCAACAATTTGTGGATGTGCCATTTAATGACATCAATTATGCACCCATTCTCAGTCTTTTTCAGAGTTGTTTCTCTGTCAGTAGCAAAAACTCCTCCCCCTGAAGTTTATGTCTAGATTTTCAAGGCACTCTGGTTAATTTGACCTCATATCAAAGTCCACAGCCATCAAGTTAGTTCCAACTCGTAGAGCACCTCTTGAGCCAGCCTTTTGAGTTTCCCAGAGCACACATTTTTATGAGAGCAGAAAACCTTATCGTTCTCTTGTGGAGTTTTTCTGATTTTGCAATATAAGTGAGGCACTACGTTCTTTGTACTATTGGCTTAGTTCACTCAGCCTGATGTCTTTAACTCTCTCCATACTGTGGTGGCTATTGCTGTTGTTAGGTGTTAGTCACCTCCAACCCATAGTGATCTGATGCACACTAGAAACGACCACTGCATGAGCCCGCGCCAGTCTCACAATTGTTCCTATGCCTGAGGTCATTGATGTGTCATTCGGTCTCGTCAGGAGTCTTCCTCTTTCCCAAACATGCTCTTGTCCAGAGACTGATCTCTCCTGAAAGTATGCCCAGCATATATAAGACAAAGTCTTGCTGTCCTTGCCTCTAAGAATCACTCTGGCCTTACATCTTCCAATACAGATTGCTTTGTCCTTTCAGCAGGCCATGGTCCTTTAACATGCTTCTCCAGCACCACAACTCTAACATGTTGACTTCTCATTGGTCTTCTTTGTTCTATGTCTCACTTTCACATGCATGTGCTGCAATGGAGAATACCGTTGCTTTAGTCAGGGTTACCTTTGTCCTCAAAGGAACATGCTTGCTCTTCCATACTCTAAAGAATTCTTGTGTAGCGAATTTACCTAATGAAATAATGTCTTTTGGTCTCTTGACTGTGGCTTCCATACTGTAGCGTGCCTTGAGATTTTATTTCTAGCACTGGCTGAGCAGTATCTTATGGCTTGTATGACCACATTTTCTTTATCCCTTCATTGGCTCATGGGCATTTGGGTGGTTTCCATCTTTTGGCAGTCTTGAATAGTGATTCCATAAACATTGGTGTCCAAATCTTTTCAAATAGGCAATATATTTTCACAATGATATACGAAGTTAAAAATTGAATTTTGATATTGTGGAGATTTTTTTCTTTATGTTGAGAGGTAACCTGTACTGAAGCTACAGTCTTGGATCTTCATCAGGAAGGGTTTCAAGTTATCTTCATTTTCAGCAAGCGAGGTTTTGGCATCTTTAGATCATTGGTTGTTAATGAGTTTTCCTCCAACCCTGGGGTCATGTGTATCCAGTCCAGTTTCTCAGATTATTTTCTCAGCATACGGAGAATGTATAATGAAAATAAAGAACCCCGATGCATACCACTCCTGCTTTTAAACTATGTAGTATGTCCTAGTCTTGTTTGAAGGACTGCCTGAGCTATATTTCAGGTTTCACATGAGCAGATTCTGGAATTCTCATTCTTCATAATGTTATCCATATGCTGTGGATCCTTCACTATGTTATCCACCATCAGGTCTATAAAACATAGGTGGACATCCTTCTGGTATCCTCTGCTTTCACACAAGGTCCATGTGGCATCAGCCAAGATACTCCTTATTTCATGTCCCCTTATAAATCCAGCTTGGGTTTCTGGAAGCTGTTGATTTACTACTGCACCATTTAAAAATTATTGTCTGCAAAATTTTACTTATATGTGAATTTACTGGTATTGCTTAGAAATCCCACACTCTGACCAATACAAACATGGATCTCTTCCAGTTAGTTGATAAGGTGGCTGCTTTCTATTGCATCAATTTGTTGAAACATCTCAGTGGTCCTTCATCTGTTCGTGGAGCCATGGAAAGTATTTCTGTTCCTTGACAGAAATCTGATAGTAGATCATTTAAAAAGATACAAAAAAGGAACATTTTATAATAAACACACTCTTGGATTCTGTAAGATTGCTTTATACCAAAAGTATTGCTTGATACCACAACTCATCTCTCATTCTTTTGTTTAAGGTATCCAAATGCTGTGAAGAAGTAAGAGATTATGTTGAAGAAAGATCTGGAGAAGATCCTTTAGTGAAAGGGATCCCAGAGGACAAAAATCCCTTCAAGGAGCTCAAAGGAGGGTGTACAGTTTCCTGAAAAATTATTGGAGTTTATGGAATTAAAGAAATACTCGTGGTTGTCATAATATAGTAGACTTTGAAGCATGTACATATAAATTTAAATTTACAAATGTAAACTTGGAATAAAAATTGAGATGTAATCATCCTGACCTCTTTGTTTTTATTAATTAGCACATAGTCTAATAACTATTGGCAACATTAGCAGAACTTCTTTCCAAAATAATTACTATGCATTATAAAGGAGTTAATTTTATCTTAGACTGCCATGATATAGTTAATATTTTATGTGTCTTCACTACCCTGCAACACTCACACTATTCCACCCAAAAGTTTCTTGCTAATGCCTGTTTTTCCCAGACTTTCTCTTGTTTATAGAATTTATCTATTTTTTTGATGAACAGATAACCTATTTTGGCAGGCCATATGCCACGAGGGTTTTTGTTGATATTTTATTCTCTGCTTCCTTTTGTCTTTCACCATCCAGGCAGTGGTTATGGTTTTAACTAATCTCTCCCTACATTCTTACCCAGCTCTACTTGTAACTAATGCTGTGGCTTTTTCCCACAAAAGGAAATGGGATGAAGAGTTTAGATTGTGGTCACAGAGCCCAGTGAGTGTAACCAGCCCTAGAACAAAGGTTAGAAGCATAAATTTAAGAGTCACAGAGTTCTGGCTTTGTCATTTATTGCCTAGCTGACTTCAGACAAGTTACTTAATCTTTCTAAATTTTTGTTTCTTTCTACTATAAGGTAAAGATGATAATGATATTTTCCCTTAACATTTTGCAATTAAGTAGGAGACAGTCATAAATATAGCAGTTACCACAGGGTCAGTCACATAATGAGAGTGATAAATGCTCACCCCTTTTATTGTTGAGAAAGAACTAGAAAAAAATTCCCTAATCCTTTAAGATCCACACTTTTCCATCCTCCCCCATGAAAACATCCATCGGCCCCTCCTTTTGCTGTATCAGTATGAGGGTAAAAATATAGAGAAATCGCTATCATCTGCCTCATCATTCAATCTTATGTGTTTGCTCTTGGACTTTCATTGAATGTGTGTAACCTGATTTCACCACTTTTATTTAAAAAAACTACTAGGTGCTTTGGTGTCACAGTGGTTATGCATTGGACTGCATGAGTATACTTTCCCAAGCACTCTGTCTCATAGCAAGGCTATTCGCAGCAGGTCAATCGTCAGAGGGAATTCACTGGAGGCTTAATCCAAGTGATAACCCTATAAATGGGTTTGAAGTTTCCACTGCCATCCACAGCCTACTGAAAACTGGATGCTAAGAACTTCAGTTCGAATGTCATTCCCTCCTGCATTTTTAAAGATCTGTGCTCTTCCTCATTTACAATGATATAATTTTTAGTTCTTTGATAACTGATCCCTTTGACACCTCATGGTCACATAAACTAGTGTGCTTCTTCCATGTGGGTTTTCTTGCTTCTGAGAGCGATGGATGCTTGTTTACCTTCAAGTCTTTACTAAAAATTACATCATCATAAAAGACGTGACATCCCCTTACAGGAGGGTCGCGGGGAGTAGATGAGTCAGTCAGGGTATAGTGTAGCAATGATGAAACATATAACTTTACTCTAGGTCTTCAATGCTTTCTCTCACCCACTATCATGATCCTAATTCTACCTCACAAACCTGGCTAGACCAGAGGATGTACACTGGTACAGATAGGAACCGGAATCATAGGGAATCTAGGACAGATGAACCCCTTAGGACCAATAATGAGAGTAGCGATACCAGGAGAGGAAGGGGAAGGTGTGTGGGAGTGGAGAAAGGGGAAATCAATCACAATGATCAACATATGACCCTCTCCCAGAAGAACAGACAACAGAAAAATGGGTGAAGGGAGACAGCAGTTGGTGTAAGACATGAAAAAAATAATAATTTATAAATTATCAAGGGTTTATAAGGGAGAGGGGGGGTGAGAGAGGGAAAAAATGAAGAGCTGATATCAGGGACTCAAGTAGAAAGAAAATGTTTTGAAAATGATGTTGGCAACATATGTACAAATGTGCTTGGATATATGTATGGATTGGAGTAAGACCTATGAGAGCCCCCAATAAGATGATTTAAAAAAAAAAAGAAAAGATTAAGCACTTGACCCTACTTGATACCTATTCTCGTGAACAGATAGCTAATGAGTGCTACAGTAAAGTGTGGTGAAGAAATTAGATGGTGTTCAAGTATCAGAAAGAATAGCATCTGGAGTCTTAAAGTCTTTTCTTCAAATAAGCAGTCATCTAAGTGAAACATCAGGTTAGGCTACACTGGATCTGCACACCAGCCTATGTGATGCAAGGATTGTAAACAATAAAATTGAAGAGCAGGAGGGAATGACATTCGAACTGAAGTTCTTAGCATCCAGTTTTCAGTAGGCTGTGGATGGCAGTGGAAACTTCACACCCATTTATAGGGTTATCACTTGGATTAAGCCTCCAGTGAATTCCCTCTGACGATTGACCTGCTGCGAATAGCCTTGTTATGAGACAGAGTGCTTGGGAAAGTATACTCATGCAGATATAATGAGGTCAAAATTTAACATCCTGTCATTTGTTCTTCTTTTTGACCATTTGATATTTTGTTCTAGTTTTATTATTTTATGTTATCTTCTTAACCAAGGTTTTAAATGTTTTATTTAGTTGTTGTTATTGGGTTTTTCTTTTATCTCTTTTTTGTGTATTTTTCTGTATATGAAATCCAGGAGAGCTCAACCTATAGAGAAAGTAACTGGATAAATAATTTCTTGGGATTGTGGTAAGGGACGTGGTGGGGAAACAGGAGTTATTAACCAGGAGTCCCAAGAAAAAGAAAATATTTTCAAATTGTGGTGATGATCACAAAACTCTCTCATTCATATGATTAAACAATTGACCTATGTGAGATGTGGATTATATATCCATAAAACTGTTCAAATTAAATTTCAAAAAATGCGGCGCCTCAGAAACCCTATTAACTACTCTGTCCTAGAGATTGTTGGTCCATTCTGCTTGCAATTCTGTTCTGCCCTGAAGGTTGTTACTTCAAAGTAGTGTGCTGTGTTTTTTTTTAAGTTGCTTCATGTTAATTTACCTTCTCACTTAATTAGCATGATATATACTTATTCTCCATAATGTATTGTAAATTTTTCACACCAGAAGATTCGATTTTGGAAGCTTCCACACCAACTGATTGAGAAAGATGGGATTTCTGCATAAAGAGTTGCAGTCTCAGGACCCAGCAGGGCCAGTTCGACCCTTTCCTGGGGATCCCTGTGTGTCAGTATCCCCTCGATGGCAATGAGTATGCCATTTAATAACCTGTCTCTGATATTTTTCATTAATTTAATAAAATTTTATGCAAGTAAAATCAGTCAAAGACAGTAGTTAGGAGATATTTCAATGGAATAATTCAAACTTCCTGACTAAGGGTTGGTTCAAATGATGATTAAATCAACAATCGCGTTAAGAAATTCCTTTCTATCTAAAAATACAGGCTGTCAGCAGAATTTTGAATAAGCTAGAAATCAAAGGAAGGAAAATAGAGAGCAAGCAATGGTTCAGGAAGAAGGAAATGAAATCATAACTTTCCTATCGTTCATGCAGCTGCAGCTGGCAGTTACTGCTTTGGCAGAAGTTGTTGGTTCAGGACCAAAGATGAACAGGTTAAAGAGAATAAAGTAAAACTAAAGCAAATATTTCTCTAGCACAGCTTTACCATTTGTTTCTTCCATAAAAGCTCCTGATAATGTTCATAAGAATATGTTTTCATAAGAGGTGATTGAAAAGCTCTTGGAAAATGGAATTAAAATATATAAAAAATATAAAACCCTTTGACATGCCCACTCTTACAGTTAATTTGGACTCAGAGAGACCTCTAGGATATATCTTTTGAGTTATTTACCATTTGGGGTTTTTTGGTACCCTAGGTGGGTTTTTAGAAAGAACAAATATTCATTTTAATTTTAATTACTCTGATTTGAGCCAGATTCCAAAATAAAGATTAATATGCTTCATACATTCATAAAAGAATATAGTAACATGAGAAAACTAGTAAAGTGGCTGACGAGATGAGCAATTGGCATATGATGACAACGAAAGTTTTCTATGAACAGACTTGATATAAGACATCATTTTGATCGCACGAGCTATTAGCAACTTCTGAAGACTCATAGTGATACTACGGACGAAGTAGAACTGTCTCTTAGGATTTCTTGATGAGGGAAGACACCTTGATCATCCTCCTGGGAAGGGGTTGGTGGGTTTCCCTGTGGCTCTTCTGGGTAGCAGCCCCATGTTTATCCTACTCTTCTACCGGGATTTCTTGTTGTGGTTGTTGTCATTGTTAGGCATCAATAAGTCCGTTGTGACTCATAGCGACCGTATGCACAACAGAATAAACATGACTTCGGCCTGCATCCTCTTCGGGGTATTGTTCTTGTGTTTGAGCCCAGCATGGCAGACACGGTGTCAATCATCTTCCTGCTTTGTGCTGCCCCTTTCCTCAGTCAAGCCTGAGCTCCTTCTCCAGGTCTGGTCTCTCCTGAGAACATGTCCAGAATACATCAGGTGAAGCCTCGCCTTCCTCAATCCAAGGAACATTCTGGAGGAACTTCTGCCTGGGAAATTGTGTTGGTTCTGGCAGGCCAAGTTACTTTCGGTCTTCTCCCTCAACACCATAATTCAAATTCATAAACCCTGTGGGCTTCTTTATTCCAAGGTCCCGCTTTCACATCCATCTGAGGGATTGAGAAGACCATGGTGTGGGTCAAGCATACCTCAGTCCTCAAGGAAACACTTGCCCTTCAACCCTTTAGAGAGATCTGGTGCAGAGATTTGCCCAATGCAATAGACTATATGAATTTTTGACTGAAACTTCTATGAACAACTATGAATAACTGGCTTCAGTACTTCCTTAAAGATGTATTTTCATATGGATTTTCAACAACGTACTTAATAAACTAGAACATAGGAAATCACTTCTCTTTTTGAAAAGATTGTCAGTGTGGGTTCGGCAGCTCTAGTCAGATGTTGCATTACCAACCCTTCTCCACAGCAGAGCACACAGAGACAAGAGTGTCTTCATTGCCCCCACTGCCTCCCTCCTTTCCCTCGTCTTCAGAACCCTCTGCATTATGGAGACATTGTAGGACAGAGGAGAAGTGCCCCTGTGGGTTACTGAAACGGTAACTCTACAAGAGTAGAGAACCTCATCTTTTCCCCTCAGAACTGCTGGTGCTTTCAAACTGCCAACCTTGTGGTTAGCAGCCCAACTTGCACTGACCACCAGGGCTCCTCAAGTCTCCAGTGACTGTGGAAATAATAGAACAGTATGGACTTACGAATATTTGTCACTGAATCTGACTAGAGGTTTTCACAAGGAAGAAATCTCTGGGCCAAACTAATTCTATTGTTATAGTTTGGAGCAGACAGACTCATATTTATTTACTTAATTGTGTTATTTGAGCATAAGTTAAGTAATATCAACTTATATTTGCTAATAATAGATAACATCATTAAATAATCTTAATTATATTTAAATCATGAGCTTACTAACTTAGGCCACATTCAAATTAACTACTAATGATAATCAGTTTCATTTTTATTTGTAGCCAACTTTTTATATTGAAGCAGTGAGAAAATGTAATAAAAGGCAGCAGTTCTGGAAACTGATGTGGTTTTTGTCTTGGCATACTGCTTCCTAACAGGGAAAGCTTTGGCAAGGGATCTGAATTCTTGGAGCCTACAAGATCCTGGAATGTATGGTATCCCAAACAATGAAAAAGACTTTTCTAAACAGTTTTCTTTGCAAAAGTAATCGATCATTTATAGTTACATAAATACAATGAGTGACAGAATCTAAACTGGCTGATCCCTCTCATTCTTCTGTCCCTCGATTCATAATTAGTGGGGGGGAAAACCTCAGAAAAATGATTTTTCTTTTCATTGGAACTCCCCTTCAGAGTCACTGGCATCAAGTCTGTTCTAACTCATAGAGACCCTTAGGATAGGGTAGACCTGCAGACAGCCTCATCTCTCTTCTGCTGAGCAGCTGATATCCTCAAACTGCTGACTTGGTGGCTAACGGCCCCAAAAGTCACTCACTAAGCCACCAAGGCTTGCTGAATATTCAGTAAGTAGCTCATCTTTTCCTTCCGGGAAAGTTGGAGGAGGCTGGAATGAACTATGAAATAATACAAAATACAAAGCAATTCATGGGTGTTGAAATCTCTGGGTGTGCAAACCCTGTGTGGTGTCTTGGATTGCACGTCGGGATGCCAATCTCAAGGTCAGCAGATAGACTCCATCGGTTGGTTGCTTCATGGGGAAAAAGATGAGGTGTTCTGCTCCAGAAAGCACGGCCACCTCAAAAGTCCAAGAGGCGGTTCTCTTCTGTCCTGTAGAGTCAGACTCCACTCCACAGCAGAAGGGTTCGTTTTCGTGTGCACTGCTCTAAAGATCCGCAGTTTGCTCTGCCCAGCAGTGCAGTGGTGTCAAGGCCTGCCAATCCGCCTCCCTCACCTTGAAAACTCAGAAAACGTTATGGAGCATTGTGACTCTCTCACACACAGACTCTCTCTCTACAAGTAGGAATCAACTCACTCCAAGGAGTCTTCAAAACGAAATTTCAGTTAATGCCATCCCCCCCCCCTTTTTTTTTGTTGCTTTATAGTCAGGAAGTTATCTTGGGAGAAAAATAATTATCTGGCTAGGAAAGATTCTGACAGATGTGCTTTATTTTTCCTCTAGGCTTTGCAACTTCATCAACTTGGTTTTAATTTATAGAAAATGGACAAGTTTGTCAAGAGTACAATGTACGTTCTACATTTCAAGTGTGGCACCCCTCTTGATTTTTAGTGAATATTGCCTTCCTGATACACGAAACCAGTACTAATCGAATTCACTGCCTGACTCTGAAAAGTTGTTAGAATCAGAGATTCCAAAAATTTGTTGTCAAGTGTCACTTAAACATTTTGGGGAGAGGGGAATAGGCGTGGAGGGCAGGTGCTGAGAACGTGAAGACCAAGCTTACCAAGTTTCTATTTGACTCTTTTCCTTCCAGCCATTGCAAATTGGTCTCCTGAGGAAAGAGGCCTCTGCTGAGGAGGCCGTAGACAACTATTAAATGAGAATAAAACGGCCATGAACGCATAAGCAATTCTTACAACCTGACTCTACCTCCCAGATGCCCCCAGTCCCCACCCCTGCCTGTCCCACCAGTGGATAGACCTATTTTAGATTGAACAGATAGCGGTCAACAGACACTGGCATATCTCTGAGATAAAAAGCTAGTTTCCTTTTCCTCAGCTTCTACGCTTATTGCACCAAATACCCATGAAACTGGGGAAAAGTTATCTCAGACGTATTTTTAAACCTCTTGGAGAAGTCAAAAGCCATTCCTTCATGCGGAGTCCTGTCCTCCTTTTCCCAGCTTCACAAACAAAACCAGGATGTGATTGATTTGGGGTGGGGGTGGAGGGGAGGGTGTGTGTGTGTGTGTGTGTGTGTGTGTGTGTGTGTGTGTGTGTGTTAAAAACTGAGTGGGCAGAGACTAACAACAAAAGTAAAACATTTGGGCTAGGGGAGCTCCAACTCTTTGGGCCCCACCCAGGAGGGTGGTTTGCAGGCCAGGCTGGTTCTAGAGCCAGGACTGCCTGGGGCCAGCATCCTTTTGGAGAGAGCCCAAAGGGAGGCTGTCCTGGGGCTACCCCAAACTAAACACTACAGGAACTCCTTGAGGCGGGCCTCTGGGGGCTGTGGAAACTTGAGAAAAAGCCCTGGGGCCTTAGTATCTCTGGATTGTGGGCAGGACTAAGGAGAGGAAATGTCTTAGAGGAAGCGCCAGCCCTGGGGAGCCCGCTGGGGACCACTGAGCCTCGGGCAGTCACGTCCTGCTCTGGCGGAGGGGGGAGGCACCACAGTGAGTCCAGGCGGAGCCATCTGTCCGTTTGTCGTCCGTCTGTCGGTCACAACAGCTTCCAGCGGCTCCAGTCCCCCAGCGATTCCCCGGCCCAGTTCTTGGGGTGAAAATGCCTGCCCTGCACATTGAAGATCTTCCAGAGAAGGAAAAACTGAAGATGGAAGTTGAACAACTTCGCAAAGAAGTCAAGTTGCAGAGACAACAGGTAACTTGCTTGTTCCAGATTCTTTCCTTTTTAAAATGAAACAAGGCGCAGCGCACCTCGAGTTAGCGCAAAACAAAACCGATTTTTCCTCTTGCAGTTTCTCTTGAAGTAGGGCTTTTTGGCTGTGCCTGGAAATGTCTATTTAACGCGGAGAAGCCTTAGAAGGTAAGGGAGAGAGCAAGGATTGGGGAAGTAATGTAAAGTGAAATGTCCTAAAGTTTACACAGCCAAAGGGGAAAAACTCAGCTGTGTCCCATGCACAGCATGCTGAATGTCATTAATGCCACTGAATTATGCAGGTTAAAAGCAGGTTGGAATCCTCTTAGTGTGAGAGATATCTATCAATAATAAATAAATAAAAACTCGTAGGAAAAATCTGGTTGCTACTTAGTTTTTTTAAAAATCGTTTTTATTATCTAAAAGGGGAGTTTCTAATGGTTTGAACTTCACCAATTTCTACAAAGTGAAGTGCAGACAACCCATTGGGTCCAGGGGAGAAAACATAGAAACTGTTATGATTAGGCGTTTGTAGATCAGACCTCCTTATAATTTCCAGTTTAATGATGGTTTATAAATTTTCAGAATTTGACCAGCAGAGTGGTATTTACTTATTTATGAGTTAATGGGCATATGTATACTAAGGCACTCATGAAAATATTTTTAGCGATAAAAATGTTAAGAGAACATAGACATGGATTACACATTTAGTGGGAACGGATGACCCGTTATTAATAAGTTTCCGCTGAAATTTCCTGGAGTTTCTGTAATTTTTATTTACTGGCAGTGGGATATTTCTTCCTTCTTTACTCTATCAAGCACCTCATAGTCGAGGGATAAGCTTTTCAGTAGATTTTTTTGGAAGGGAAGTTATCAAGTCTTTCCTCTACAGCAGGAAAAAAAACAGAGCTGATTCCTCTTTATGATTTTAGCATTAGAAAAACCATGGCAATTAGGCAAATATTTTTATAAGCCCACTTGCCTTCCTGCTGTCCTGACCCTGATAAATGCCTGAATATCAAAAATCTTGCTATCAGAGTGCAAGTTTCAAACGATTACTAGGAAGTACAGGTTCTTTTGAGTTCTGCCTGCATTTGGAACATATCTTAATCTTAACCTTTTACTCTCAAATTCTTGCTCTTCTTAGATTTGGGAGAGCTCACTCTAACACCAGGGGTCCACAGTGATAGCAAATAGGAAGATATGCCAATGTTTTGATAAGGCAATGCTGTCTTTCAGTGTAGGCAACTGGTGGTGTGGTGGGCTACATCTAGGGCGGCTAACGACTAAGGTCAGTAGTTCAAATCTACCCACTAGCCATCCTGAGAGAGAAAGGTGAGTCTGCCTGCCTCTGTAAAGGATTTCCAATTTGGGACACCCTGGAGAGCCTGTTTCAACTGTGTTCTAAAGAGTGACGAGGAGTGGGTACAGAAAGTATAGGAAACACGAAGGGTTAGTTTAAGTTTTATAGTAGATATCTGGCAGAAGCCTGGGCGCAGCTAACTTGTGGAAATGAAACTGATCATGCATTCACATGGTCTTCTTACATCCAGGACACACCCAGTGGCGTCAGCCTTCCAACCCTTGAGTGTAAGCAAAGGGGAAGAAACTGCTCAGAGGCATGGAGGGAGAGACATCTAAATCTAGGAACAACATTCAAATGTATTTTATTGTGCCATTGAGGATTTGAAAAAAGCAAGCAAGCCTGAATCTCAGGAAGACTTCCAACCAGCCACTCATGAAAAACCATAGATGCAGCCATAGGCCTGGTTCTTCTGGCCGATTCTTCTGCCTATAGATTGTGAATGTGAACCATGAAGCACAGACCCAGGGCCTGGAACTCACAGGTTGACTTCGGCCTGCCGATCCCCTTGATCATGAGAGGAAGTGCATCAGAGGAGTAATTGTTCACATATGAAGGTTACAGAACGCTCTGGAATTACAGGCTCACTTTGGGGAGTGAGATACCTGGGGCTGACCACGAACCCCAGATTATGGGTGTCTCTATCACTAATGCTGAGAATGTATTGAAAATACACACACATCCCGTCTGCTCTACTGGGCAGAACATAGTAACTGGACGAACTGCCCTTGAGAAGATTTTTCTTTTGCCAAACTCGGCTATACCACGGCACCGCAGGCCTTAAATTTCAGGTTGGGAGCCCCCAAACTAGCAATCCTTTGAGGTGTGAGGTGAAAATGTTAAAAATATCTTTTTATTTAATTTAAGATCACATCGTTTTCTGATTTCCTGCTTCTTTTTTATAAGTATGCACAATGTACTCACGCGGTAGTGTTAACTAAATATTCAAGAGTAAATAATTATATATTCTAGGAGTCCTTTGGAAACATATCTTAAAAATCATCGTTAAGTTTCTTTTTAAATTAATTTTTTCTTTTTAAATTTATTAATGCATGTGAGAAATGAGAATATTTTTCCCTATTTTAAGAGGTCTCCATGGAATTTTGTTGGTATTTCTGTAAGTCTTTTAATTTATTGTTGCTAATAGGGCTTTTATTAAGGCATAAATCCCTTTAGACATTTTTGTTTCTCCCTCCTCACCCCACCCCCATTCGTATACGCTGTGTACTAAAGATAAATTTAGATGGAAACTGTTTGACCTCATGAAACCTATCTACTTTATAAGACATTGGGTTGCTAGGAGTCAAAGTGAACTCTGTGACATCAGGTTTATTTGTTTGTAGGATTTATTCAGTCCTTTCTTCATTCAGAAATGTTTGATTTGATTACAGAAGCACAGCACTTTTAGGGAAGCCCAGAAGCGCTCAAGCTAAGTCTTGATTCTGATCAGTAACTGCAAGCAGGGGGGACAGAAATTCAAAGTAGAAATACAGAATGGGATATTTGGGCAGCTCCAGCCTTTCCAGAGTCCTCTCTCCATTGGTTCCACTATTTTTTGAGATTCCTTCACTGGTACAGATCCATAATAAGTGAGAAATTCGACCAGACTCACTTAAAAGCATGTGACTTTTGGGTGAGCCCCCGTGGCGTAGTGGTTGAGTGTGGGACTGCGGCCCGTGGGCTTGGCGGTTCAAATCCAGCAGCAGCTCTCTAGGAGCAAGGCTGGATAACTCCCATGACCACCAGAGAGCAGTGATGCCCTCCACCCCAGAAAACATGTGACTTCCCTTGTTTGTCAACATGTAAAATCTGAGCAAATACGTAACAACTCAAGCAAAAACAAAAAACAAACTCAAACTCATTGCCATGGGATACATGTCGACCCATCGAGACCCTGCTGACAGAACAGAACGGCTCCCTTGCCTGTAAACCTTACAGGAACAGAAAGCCTCATCTTTCTCTCACAGCCAGTGGAAGGGGAGCTCTAAAGACTGGCCTTCCTGTGAGCGCCAGGGCTCCTTGTGGAAAATGGAAATGGGTGTACTGTGGTTTCTAAAATAGTATAAACTCACCGCCATTGAGTTGACTGACTCTGAGCAACCCTATTTAGGGTGTCGGAGATGATTGATCTTTATGGGAGCGGATAGCCTCATCTTTCTCTCCAAGAGTGGCTGATGCTTTTGAATATATGACCTTGGGATTAGCAGTTCAAGGTTCCTCCAAGAGCACCACTTGAGTTCCTTAACATCATATAGAGTTGTCCATAATTGTATTTTAGCAGAGGATGAAAATCATGGGCAAAATGGATCCAGATTGTTAGGGATTATCTTAGAATTATGCAGTGCATTTCAAAGTTTTATTAACCTTGACCAAAAGTAAGGAATCTATTATGTAGATTATACATGTATTCTCTGTGTTTTAATCTATTACTTCTATGTCCTTAAAAAACCGTTCTTACTCCCAGTCATATCAGTTTCACTCAAGGGTGGCGATAACCAGGTTGCACAATCCTTTTCTAATACTTTCCCCCTCTTTTTTTGTTTTCTTCTTGCTCAAGGTGTCTAAATGTTCTGAAGAAATAAAGAACTATATTGAAGAGCGCTCTGGGGAGGATCCCTTGGTTAAGGGAATTCCAGAAGACAAGAATCCCTTTAAAGAAAAAGGCAGCTGCATTATTTCCTAAGTAAATCTGGGGAGAAATGCCATCTCTTTGGAAGGATTTGTTTGCTTTAGTTTTTCCAAATGAAACCGACAAGTCTTTTAAGGAAGGAAAAAATGAAATTTAAATGCGAGTTTCTTAAGCACCTAATAGATATGATTATGTGCTTCTCATCTTTGCTTGTTATACACCCTTCATTTTTAGGAGGCCAGGGATGATCACATGTTCACATATGGAAATATGGACTTCACTTGCGCACGACTCACCTCTTTCAGTATCTTGCTTGATGCATCAAATAAAGTCTTGTCTCTAGGAAACAAGTGTCGGTGATTTACATGGGCGTTTGTCATACATTAACTTTCTATATTTCTTCCAGTCACCTTTTGACTGCTTTATAAGTGTAACAAAAGATGAGATGGCTTGCTAGATCCAGTCTCCAGCCTGGTTTTCTTTGCTTCCAATCTTGCCAGGATGCAGTGCCAAGTTCTGACTTCTGGAATGTGTTTGATCTAATTTAATATTTAGGAACTGAGTGAGCAGAATTCCTAAGAATAACATGGATACAGTCAAATGATTTGAGTCAGGAGCCAAGCCAAGCTGAGTCTCCATGAGCACAGCCCTGGTTAGCCATCATTCATTCCTTTGTGCAAAGTGTGGCTGCCTTTGGGAAGATGACCAGCAGACTATTGGAGTTCAGGCAGAACCTGCTGCTTCCCACAGTGCAGTGGCCTGCCCAGCCCATCCCCTGGCTGTACAGAGGGCAGAAATGAATGGACTCCCGCTTTGCCACGTTGGCATCAGCACTTGACTTTTTGCAATTCTTTCACCAGTCTTTTCTGACAGATCCAAAGCAACACACCTCTTTCCCTGACCCTACAAGAGCCAAGAAAACAGTGGGGACCTTCACTCATGGCCTGCTCAAATCCCTTGGAAAGAAGCTCTGGCTTTAAAGAAATGAGTGAGTGCCTATCTCTCTGTCCTTTCTGTCTTTTAGTGAGTGAGTGCCTATCTCTCGGTCCTTTCTGTCTTTGCTTTGCTTCAGGTGTGGGCCAAAAGAAAGACACAAAAACCCTTACTGCGAAGTCACAAACTCCTCCTGCAATGCTAAGTGCATATGAGCCACCTGTAGGCCTCATACACTGTTCTTGCCATTTACCGTTTCTCCAGCTTAGAGGCAGGAGCCCCGGGTGCATATTTGGGTTAGTTGCTGGGCAGACTCCTTGTCCTTATGAAGAGTCTACAATCTCAGAAACCTTACAGGGAAGTGACCGGTCATACAGGGTTGACTGATGGGCAGTGGGCAGATGTGTAGATCTGACTTGTAATAAGCTATTGATAACCCAGTGCATGTTTCTTGGCTTTGGCCCCATTTATTAGAAAGGCCGCATTCCTCCATTGAATGGCGTCTGCTCCTTTGCAAAACTCGGTGGAGCGTATGTGTGTAGACCTCTTCTTGGTTGTTTGTTCAGTTCCCTGGACTTTGTTGCTTATCATTCTGCTAGTAACGCTCATGCTTCCACATTGCAGCTATACGTTCTTAGGTTCCATCTAATTACCGCTAACTCATGCTGACACCGTGTACAACAGAATGAAATGCCTTCCAGTCCTGTGCCACTCTCACAACTGTAACCACGGTGTCAATCCATCTCCTTGAGGGCTTTACTCTTTTTTGCTGCCTCCCTCCCATCCTGATGGCCACATTCTTCCTCATGAAATCTAACGTCTCTCATTATTTGCTCTGCATGCCGATTGGATAAGGATGGTGAGAGGACACAACCTTTTAAAAGTACCTGTCTATAACTTCACCTCTTTTCCTGAGTGTGTTTGAATTCATTCTTTTTAGAAAAAGTTTTATGTCTTCCCCAAAAGTTGTATTAGCATACACACCACGCAATTGAATAGTTCAATCACATCAAGAAGAGTTATACAATTATGGGCACAGTCAGTTTTAGAACATTTCCTTCATTCTTCTTCTCATTATTATTAGCTCCCTATTTCCCCTCAACATCCCCTGACATACCCCCAAGGAAATAGGGAGCATCAATCCAGCTTGTGTTTCTACAGATTTATCTACCCTGGGTTTCATATACAACAAAACATAAAAAAGCTAACAAGAATAACAAAGCATGAAAAACTTCACTTGAAAAGGAAGCAGAAAAATTTAAAAACTAAAACAAATTTAAGGAGATCATGAGGGAGATCAAGTGACAAGGTGCTAAATCTGGCCTCTGCAATAATCCCTTTTCCAATGCTGTGTTAGACAGGGTTCCCAAGAGAAGCAAACCAAGACACTAGCAATTCTCTTTATATATTTATATAGATATAAAGATATATAAGATAAGATATAAACTGTTAACTAATCTAGAAAACAGTACAAATTGCTCGGTTCAACTCACTTGCATGAAACAACTAGTAGACTGGCAGTCCTTGGAGTCTTGAGGGCTGCCGAGTAGTCCTCTGTAGAGCAATCCAGGCTATCTGGCCACACGCAGCAAACAGCAAAGCAGGTCACCAATAGGCAGATGACAGAGTCCAACAGTCCCCAGCTCATGAGATGTAAATCCCAGGAGCGTGGCGAAGTAGGGCTTGAATGAACCTCAACTCACAGCAACAAAATCCACTGATTAGGTGTCCTATGGGTAGTGTCGCTTGGAGATCGAGGCACAGGACGAACAAGGCAGTCGGCTGGTCCGAAGATTTGAGAATAAGAAGAGGGCAAGGGCGGGGCTTGTTAAGCCATTTCTATCTCCATTCTTCAATTGATCTTGTGTGTTCATTGGCCATGTTGTCACAACAGACCTACCTATCCTTTTTGGCCATGTTGGCACAACAAGCTTATCACAAGTGCTTTCTGCAAGCTGGCTATTCACATTTATGGTTCTTGGGTATAGCGTATTTACCAGGGGCTGGATCCACATGCATTTCTTCTTTTTTTTCCTCCTCATCCTCCTTCTTCTTTTACTGAAACAGCTTTAAATATGTCAAAGGGAAGAGCAAATGAAAAGAAGATACATTTGGACCTCACAATGTCTGCCACGGTTGACTTTGCAATGTTCTCTGTCTGATGACAGACCTATTCACATCCTTCAACTATGACTGGAAAGGAGACACCAGAGACTGAACCCATGTGTAGATGCTACCAATGGATATGGGGATTACACTGTCCTCCGGATTCTTCAGCAAATGAGATGGTCACAATTTAAGCTCCGATACCATTCCTTTCTCGAGTTTTGGATTACATTATTTACAACCCTTGGATCACACAGGCTCGTGTGCTTCTTCCATGTGAACTTTTGGCACCTCCCTTTGACGGCTGCTTGTTAAAAAAAAGTAATTGTTCTTAATTGGGGCTAGAATTAAGTGCAAGCCCCAAACCCATCCTTTCATTTACAGTTTATATATTTCTTTGATTCACCCAAGCATAAGGTGACCAGACATCCCATTTTTTAACAATTTAACAACATCCCGTGGCATTTTAAAATTAAAATAATAAATATATTACAACACTATTTTTTTACATTCTGTGAACATTTTTGTTGCTCCGTATAGACCAAATTTTTAATCAGGACCCCGCCCCCCCAACTCCAGGTCAGTGGTGTCCTGCTTAAAATCTGGTCACTTTACTAGAGACATCATTGTCATTTTATGCTACAGAGCATCATTGATCATACTCCTGGGTGTCTCTTCTAACTCATTATGATCGTGTGTGTGTGTGTGTGTGTGTGTGTGTGTGTGTGTGTGAGAGAGAGAGAGAGAGAGAGAGAGAGAGAGAGGTGCCCCTGTAAGTCTCCCAGAGAGTAATTAAATATTTAAAAGCTATTCATTTCAATTTGATTCAACAATTGGAATAAGGATCTGTTCATTTAATGAACAAATTCAGCCAATGTTTTCCTGCATTCTAGGAATTCACAGTCAAGGCAAACGCAATCAACATTTGTCAAGCCCAGTTAATAGACTCAACTTTATGTACAAAATGTACAGATTGAACAAGTCTGGTGAGAAGATACAACCTTGGCAAATTTCTTTCTTGATTTTAAATATGTCAACAGATCAGAGGATGTTAAACTTTTTCATAAAGGACTTTAAAGTTTGCAATCCATACTGTCTGAACAGTATCAATTTGAATGAAAAAGCAACCATATATAATAGATGTAGACATACTAATGGTTGAGTGTGTTTATGTTCCAGTAAAACCTTATTCAAAACAAAACAAAACAGGGAGCAGTCAAGATTTGTCCCAGAGACTGTATTTTATGTTATGGCTCTTTTCTCTAGGGTAACATTTTCAAACTACACATCAGGATCCATTAGTGGTCAGGTTAGTAGAAGGTGATTAATATTACTATTAAGATGAAATAAAAGAAAATAGCAGCCTACATTATAAATCATAAAAGGATAAGTATTTTTTTCTCTCTCTCCTTCCCTGGATATATGTCTGCACCCTTTCCATTTCTTTTCCATTCCTCAAACTTTTGCATAAGCAGTAGTGCAGAGGTTTGCCTCCTGTGCCCAGAGGAAGGGCCCTGTCAAGACCAAATTCCCAGTACCTCTGAGTAAGAATCCAATCTCTAACTTTTCAAAATGCAGTTATGAGCATCAAAGTCACGTGTCAGCATGGTGAGACGATGATTCTCAGTAGATTGGTAGATAATATGTCATCATTTTCCATTTAGTGATCTAAAGTGAGCAGTCAGTTAAAAAAGTAGCTCCTTTAAAGGTGTAGCCTAGCTTGAAATGAGTGTAAGTAATAGTTTATAGTAATTCATCTATCTATCTATCTATCTATCTATCTATCTATCTATCTATCATCTATTCTTCACTGGTTTTGATCCTCTAGAGGACCCAACCTAGGACATCTGATTCCAAGACTGGTTTGGAGGAACAACATTTTAGGGATGCATTTTCTGAATGTGTTCTCAAATCTAGCTTGTCTTGAGGTTCTGATAATTCTATCTCTGGTAGAAAAGTGGGCACAGCTAATTGCGACACTATATGAGATGGCAATAAAAGGATGCAAAATATCACCACAAATGGGACAAATATTTTGAGAAACCAGGCCCCGGGTGATTGCATGTTTGATATATTTTACAGCTTTTTCAGAAGTATAAATATAAGGAATCTAATTATTTGGTCTTACTTTCTCTAGACAAGGTATTGAAAGAAGGGATCAGTCACAGCTCAAACACTATATTCCAGACCAGGAGGTTGCTTTTGTACCCTGTAGGGGGAAAAAAAGAGGCCTTTTTTATGGTAACAGAACTGATATTGCTGTAAACCAAGCCCAGAGTCTAATTGTAAGAGTCTATATTGCCAATTGAATTCCCCAAATCGTATGGTATTTGAAGAGAATAGGAAGACTTTGATTGGGAAAAGGAGGATCCTGAGACTTGGAATGTGGACATATGAGCAGGTAATTAGAAATATGGGGACATTAAATCATCCCTAAGTTCTATTGACTCACTCCTGTCATCAGAATGAGGCCTCTGACTCTCAAGAAATCACGCCATCATTTTCAGGTAAACCACCTTCCCCCTCCCACCCCTGTCTAATGAAATTAATCTGCACATGAAGAGTCTTTGCCTGAAATATTGCTTTGGACAGTGATGAGGGATCACCAGAGACATGTCTCACTAGATATTGTAGAATGTCCCAGGAACCACATCCACTACTTATTTGTGCTCTAAATTTGTAACTAGATGATAGTCCCAGTGAGCCCCAAGAGGTAAGATCTAAAGTGTGACCCAGAAGGAGATATGTTACACTATAAAAAGCTACTGAACCCTTTTTGATATGCACAAACAGATATCTGAACAGAATGAGTGGGAGTGGTTATTAAGGGTGTGAGAAATAGTGCAAGAAATATAAAGATGGCTTGGTATGAGTTTATTGATATGGGCTCAATAAATACAAATTCTCCATTCAGTGTTCCAGCCGGAGGAGTTAGAATGGATTAGGTGTTTTCCTACACTAACTCAACTTGAAGTGCCAGACCTACATTAATTAAACCACAGAGGAAGCCATCCAAATCTTAGGAAAAATGTAATGCTAGAGTGGATTGATGAGGTTAAATACAAGTAGTACCCCGGAGATATGCCCTTTACTACAAAAGTGAGAAACAAATTTGTGAAGGGAGTCTCAGCATTCTTGAACTGTCATTTCAATTTTATGTAAGTCATGTTTGACAGTGAAAATGCTATGAAGTGAATCAAGGCGCCTAATGTGCCTCATGTGCATATCAAAGTTGAATATTGAATAAAGAAGAGCAGGGAAGAATGAACACATTTGAATCACATTGCTGGTGAAGAATACCAAAAGTGGCATGACCTGCCAAAAGAACAAACATCTGTCTTGGAAGAACTACAGAATAACCCTTGGAACTGAGAATAACAATTCTTAATCTTCTGCACTTTGGGCATGCTATCAAGAAAGACCAATGCCTGTTAAAGGGCATCATGCTTGGGAAAGTAGAGGAGCAGTGAAAGAGAGGAAGACCTTTGATGAAATAGATCCACACAATGATTCTAATCATGGGCTCAAACACAACACAGTTTAGGATGGCCAGGGACTGGGAGGCGAGTCATTCTGTTGTACATAGGGTCTCCCTGAGTCAGAACTGACGCAAAGGTTTCTAAAAGCATCAACAGTTACAATGATTCTTATTGGTTTCCATGGTGATAAGGGCCTACGTGACAAAAACAGGGTGGGCATGAACATCATAATGGGTAGTGGAGTCAAAGCATTAATGCTAGGAGTGGGCCTCATCTGTAATTAGGGCTTTGGATAATTAACTTTGGGGTCCCTAGGAATGAAATTGAGGGGAATCTACTGGATATTTACTTGATCTGTACAAAGGGGAGGAATTCTATGTCAAATAAAAGACAGTCTAACGGTAAATCATCAGATTAGGGAGTCACAACCCTTCAATCAATTCTCAGACTTGAGTCAAGTTACAAACCTACATATCCTTGAATGAAGCAGAGGCCTGGTTGTCATGAAAAAGACCTTACTACACTGCCAAAACTGTATATTGTTAGTTTTTCTCCTAGCCTTCCTCAAAAGACTCTATAGCTTTTTATAAGAGGGACCGTTCCTTGAGGAAATGGAAATAATCAAACTTTGTAGAGATTACTAGACACTGTCTCTAAATTAACACAAATTTGAAGAGACCCAAAATGTCACTGTGGCCCACCAATTGCAAATAAGTTACATAGGGACATGAACCAAATGTCCATCTCACTTCCCAGTAAATGAGGCGAGGCAATAGCCTCATGGAGTTCACTGCTCTTACTGTGCATCTTCCTGAAGTCTGAAACACCTGGATATAATGATAGACTGGCCTTCTAAAGACACAAGTACAGCATCAGTTCCGTGGCCACACCATGAAGAGTTAAGGGAATATTTTTCAAGAGGTTGTCTATCCTCTGAACCAGCATTTAATTATGGTGCTGGTTCTCCCTTAGGCAAGATTCATGATTCCAAGATTCAAGGGGTGTAAATGGAAGTGGAACCACTCACTACTATTCCTAGGAAAGCACTTGCAACATGTTTGTTTTCTGGCCCTGTGACCCTAAACTCCTTGGACCTACAGTTCTTAGTTCCAAAGAAAGACATGTTCTCATTAGGACTGAACATTCTTAACTCTACCAGTAAAAATGTTAGAAATGTCACCTAGTCAGGCCTCTTAGGGTTTCTCAGGCCTTTGTTATGAAGAGGCAAATAAGAATGCTTCCATATTAGCTTGTGTGACTGATTCTGATTCCCAAAAGGAAACTGGATTTGTTACCAACCATTTTTCCCTCTTTGCAGCTTTAAAAACAAGAGGCAGAGATTATTAAGGGTGAACCTATTATAGGGATCTACAAATGAACTCCCCTCTGGAGTACTGACAATGGGGAAGTGGGTGAAGGGACACATTGGACAGTGTAGGATGACAAAATAATGACAATTTGCAAATTGTTAAGGGTTCATGAGGCAGGGGGAGTGTGAAGAGAGGGGAAATATGGGGAGCTGGTACCAGGGACCTAGGTAGAAGGAGGAGGTTTTGAGAATGATGATGGCAACAAATGTGGTCTGTATACAATTGATGTATGTATTGATCGTCATAGGAATTGTATAAGCCCCCAATAAAATGGTAAAAAAAAAGCTTATAGTGAGGGCTCAAGTAAAGATGTTTTGAAAATGATGGCAACATATGTACAACTATGCTTGATACAATTGATGTATGAAATGTTATAGGATCTGTTCCCAATAAAATGACTTAGAAAATTAAAAAAAAACAAAAAACAAAAACAAGAGGCAGAGATTAGCTGAAAATGAAAGGAACATTTATTTCATTTGAACCAGAGTCACCAAGGCAATCCCTTGAAGAAAAAAGAAAAGTAAATATGTCGATGTGTGTATGTACACCAGGAAGTAAATTTCAAGAATTTGAAGAAATGTCCATGAATATGCCTTGGGGCTGGGCTATGGTGATTAGGACTTGGCCCGTTGAACTTCTAAAGAGTTTACATTGGTCTGGTGACATCACTCTAGAAATGTTTTGTTTCTTGATCAAATTCATCTTGTTCTGGGGTCAATGGTGGGTTGTGATTATTCTTTCTGTTCATGGTAGGCAGATAAAATATGGTCATAACTGATATTTGCTTGTTGGGGTGGGATAATTTCCCAGGGTGGGGGGAATGGCTAGAAAGGATAATAAAGCTTATTGGGAGGGAAAGGATAGGTTACCATAATTAATGACTGATGCTAGCCTGAGAATGTTTAACCAGATTCTCTAAAGTCAAAGAATCCCTTGAGTTAGAATTTATTCTGACTTTTAGTAACTGTGTATCCCAAATCAGAACTTTTCCATAAGGTTCCAAGGTTGTAAATATTTATGGAAGTAAATGTCTACATTGTTCTCCCTCAGAGCAGCTGGCTTTGAACCATCAACCTTCCAAGTGATTAAATACTGCACTGCTAGGCTACTTAATGTCAAAATACCCGTGTTTGGTGTAAATAGCACACAACTTCCTTCCATCAATAGATTTTTCTTTTTTCCCCCCAGCAACATGTAAAACAAAGTTATCATAATGGCACTTATGAAAACACCTCCTCACTTGCCAATTTAGAAGGTGCACGTATCTTCAAATTATATAGAGAGATAAATTTATTAGTTTCTAGAAAAATTGGCTTCCCCTTCTATTGGAAGGTATCTTTCTTTTTTTTTTTTTTTTGGTATCACTGCTCTCGGTGGTGGGAGTAGGAGGCCCAGCCCCACTGCTGGAATTGAACCTCCGTCCCAGTGGGCCGCAGTCCCGCGCACAACCACTACGCCACCGGGGCTCGGAAGGTATCTTTCATGGATATGAAACACATTAGTATTCTGAAATCAAGATGAATTCTTTTCCTTCTGACATCTGGTTTAACTATCTCAATCTTTTTCATCTCAACCCTATACTGCCAACTAGCTTTATCTTTTCTTCCCTGAGTCTGTTCCTTGGTTATAAGGTATTAAGATCAAAACCAAACACACTGCCAATTCGATTTGGTCTCACAACAACTCTGTAGGACAGAATAGAACTGGCCTGTGGGTTTCCAAGATTGTAACTTTTCTTGGGAATAGAAAGCCTCATCTCTCCAGACCCCCAACCACCCCCCCACACACACCTGAGATATTAAAAATGTACCTGATTTGGTATAGAGAAAGAAAAAGAAACTAAAATTTTACAGAGTACCTTAATGGAAACTGATTTCTGCCTCTGTGAAGACTCCATTCCTCAGAAGGATGAAAAGTCTGTTTCTGTTCTCTTACTCCCCCTCCATTCATTACACAGCAGCCTTGAGTGGATTGAGTATTCTGCATTGACTGAAAATCTTAAAGCTCAGTGACCCCAGAAGAAGCCATCAGAGTGATGGCTGATTGCTGGAACACTTTCCTATGCAGAAAGATAGCTTCTGAACTTAACTGGAGTGTGAAGCTGATAGAAAGTCAGAAGCCCTTGTTGCTCAGCTTCCTGATTATAGTTGATGCTCAGTCTAAAAATTTCAAGTCGAGGCTCACAGGGGGACCTGGAGTAAGGGGGAATAAGGACAGAACTGGCTAGATCTGAGTTGGTGTGTGAGGGTGCTCAAAGACCCTTGACTCTCTAGGCATGTCCCATTTTCTTCTCATCTTATATCTATGAAATAGATATTGTCCCCACTTTACAGATAAGGAACTAAAGTTTGTCTGAATGGTTAAGAAGTAGCACCTGGGTTTCCTCTGTCTCTGAAGTTTGTGTTCCCATTAATGTTTTTGTTCTTAGTTGTCATCCCATCAGCTCAGACCGACAGCGACCCTATGCACAACGGAAGGAGACATGCACAGACCTGTGCCATTCTCCCAATTGTTCCTAAGCTCGTGTCTATTATGTCTCTTTTTCGCTGTCTTTCCACTTCACCAAACATGCTGTTCTTCTCTGGGGACTGATCTCACCATCCTCCAGTCTAAGAAGCACTCCGGTAGGACTTCTTCCACTACAGATTGGTTTGTCCTTTTAGGAGTACCTGGTGTTGTCAATATTCTTGTCCAGCACCACGATTCAAATGCACCCACCATTGGCTATCAGTTTGCCATACTGTAGTGCCTTATGTGTTGCTGTGATGGTGGAATCTACATCACTGGTATTGTACATGCCAACAGATGTGGGGTAGCCAGTACCCCACAACTCATCATAGGTTTGACAGGTCCGATCATACGGTTAAGATATATAAAGATTATAGTGAAGTCCTAGAGAAATTGGAGAGATAGGAGAGAGAGAATAAAATAATTAAGTCTAATGCATTCCATGGTAGCACGCTCACTTCTGCTTCTCTGGATGGGCTATGTGGAAGTGGGAGACAAGAAGGCAGGAGAGCGCTCTCCTTAGGCTTTATTTCGAATCAAAGCTTATCTATCTTTGAGGTCACTCAAGCTCCCTTTGACAGAGGGTTATCTATATCATAGGAAGGGGTTGTAACATAGGCAATATAAGCAATAGGCAGGGGGTGACCTAAGGGTGTACACGCCATGGTAAAGAGAGGGAATAGCGGTACATATGTGGCAAGATGGGTGAATCCTAGACTCAATATAGTAGCCAAACCATAGTCATCCTTGAGTGGTTCTGGGCTTGTCTTTAGGCACTCCTTCAATATCAGAAGAGAGTGGGCCCTAGTTAGGGTGAGTCAGACTGTCCAGTCTGGTTGCTCTAGATGGCGGATACTCTTAAGGAGAATAACCTCTGACCTACTTTCATTGACCTCCTAGTGTAGTCATTTACCATGTATAGCAAGCAGCATCTTGGGTTTGACATATATTTGACAGAGACAACTTGGGAGAAATCTTTCTGTATCCCACCAACAGGGTCATCCAAAGTGAACATGTTTCAATGTATCTTCCAGACTAACAACAGACAATAAACAAAGGACCTGTCTCCCCACGTTGGAGGAAGAAGCGGCTGAACAGCTCTGCAAAGCCCTGCCCCTCTAGTGTTTTCCCCAACTCTTGCCCTGATTCAAATTTCCTCTTTACATACGATGCAAAGAATAATTACAAAAAATGACTCAGGTCAGAGTACAAAGACTAAATGCATCAACGCTCAATCAATACTACACGTCAACTGAATGTTAACGTGAGTTTTGAACTATATTTTAGTTCAACTTATATGTATATTGAATCATATGCAGAAGGATGAGTCAGTTTGAATTTAACTTTTCTCCTAAATGCGATCTTGATAAATGGTAAACTTTCCCTCTCTTAGAAATCTTTTCTTTCTTTCTTAGGAGTGCTGGTGGAGCAGTGGGTTATGAGTCGGGTTGCTAACTAGAAGATCAGAAGATCAAAAACACCAGTTGCTCCCCTGAAGACAGATAAAGCTCTGTCCTCCCATAGAGGTAGTCTCAGAAATCCACTAGGATGGTTCTTTTCTGTCCTATAGGGTCTTCATGCGTTGAAATTCACTTGATGGGGCTGAGTGAGTTTGTTGGTTGGTTTTTGAGTTTAAAATATTTTCAGTGACTTCATCTTTGAGTTGAAACATAATCACAATTGAGAGAATGACACAGGACCTGGCAGTATTTTGTTCTGGTTTTCATAGATTTGCTTCATGGTACCCAATAAAAGCAACAACAAGATGGTGGAGGGATATTAAGAAGAGGTGCGCCGATGGCGTAGTGGTTGAGCGCGGGACTGTGGCCCATGGACTTGGCGGTTCAAATTCAGCAGCGGCTCTCCAGGAGCAAGGCTGGGTAGCTCCCACGACCACCAGAGGGCAGTGATGTTCCCCCCCCCCTCCAGAAAAAAAGTTTCATGATTTTTATTTTTTTCAAAAGTTTTATTGGCATATAATTCACATATCAAACAATTCATACAATTGAGTAGTTGAATCATATTAAAAGAGTCATATAACACAATCTATTTTTTTTCACTGCTTTCGGGTGGTGGGAGTAGGAGGTCCAGCCCCACTGCTGGAATTGAACCTCCGTCCCAGTGGGCCGCAGTCCCGCGTACAACCACTATGCCACCGGGGCTCAGCCTAATACAATCTATTTTTGTTGGAACATTTTCTTCTTTCTTGTCCTCATTGCTATTTATTCCACAATTTCATCAACCCACCTCTGCCCAACCTCTTGACCAGTTACTGTTTCTAAAGAGTATCTACTTTTATGATTTTTCTGGGAATGTGACATTTCAAAACAGGTTGACAGTCTCTGTGATGGCGTTCTACGGCAGCTCAGTGGAAGTGTTTGCACCACAGGAACCAGCAGACTACACAAAGCAGGGCTGTACTTCTTCTTTTCTGTTGAGAGCTGTTGGCACTCCCCCTAGCAGCTGCCATTTTCCACTGCCAGATTTGGTCATTGAAGCCCACAGTGTAAATGGCTCTGAGTACTTCCAGACCATGTTTCCCAGGATTGTGGTTCTATGACAACGGTCAAGAAAATAGGGGGGGGAGGGGTATGGGATGAAAAATACCCCTGCATATTAAACCACTATGAGTGTCCTGCACTGCTCAGCACTTTCCAGAAACTTGGAAGACGCCAGTAAAATGTCATTGGTGTCCCCAGAAAAGCAAGGAATACTTATTCTACTCATTCACTTGATCTGCAGAACAGAGACTCACACACACACATACTTACTTATAGTTCAAGCTTGTCCTCTAGGGTTGCTGCCATTGAATCCAGACTCAGTGGGAGTGAGTGTGGTTTTATTTAGTATAGCACTCTCACACTCTTTCAGCTCTTCAAGTTCCTGGCTTTTGACTTGCAAGATGTGGACACCGCTTTGAAAGCGATGCTGCCCAGCTGGAAGGTTGCGCAATGGCCTGGGGTCACTTCCCTTTCGCTCTGGCAGGATTTCTCCCAACTGACACCAGCACACCATGGGAACATCCGGCCTCATCCCCCCAAAAGTGTGAGAGACAGTGGAACATGGTAGGGAATTCCTCATGCCTGCTCACACAAACTTTCCATGACCAAGGAGGTGGGGCCAGAAATCTGCGGAGATTCCTTGACTCAGTACAAACAAGCTCCGCCCCGCAGGGTTTGGAAGCACGCTGGTCCCACATAAATAGTGCACTCTCCGCTCCAGCACCCAGGCCGCCTAGGGCTGGGCACTGAACATCCTGTTACCACCGGAGCATTCTCAGGACCAGGGCGCAGCCAACCTCAGCGCAATGAATCCTGCTGGCCCCTTGGGGCTGCTGATTTTGTCTCTGCTGGGGGCGGCACTGGGAGTTTTTGCCACGCTGTCAGAAGGTACAGATCCCAGCCAAGAGCCCTTTTTGATTCTGGAGCGAAAAATACCCCTTGGGCTAGATTGCCCCCAATCACTCTATGTGGACCCACTGCGCCCCAGAGTCCCCTTTGCTCTTGCGCTTTTCTGCCCTTTCTTCAGGCTCCGTGGTGGCCCGCGCGCTCAGAGACCACAGGGAAGTTCCCACTGAGTCTCCGGGAGGTGACTGGCCCCCAGAAGTCCCTCAGCTTCCCTGCATTTGTGTCTAACCCTCTCCGCTGCCTTTTCCTCTCTGCTTACTTTCGTTCCTAGGCAACAGCCTGGAGATTTGCCTCCTGAGCGCAGAGGAAGGACCCTGTCGAGCCCGGATCCCCAGTTACTACTATGACAGCGCCACACAGAGCTGCCAGACCTTCTGGTATGGGGGCTGCTATGGCAATGCCAACAATTTTCCCACGGAGAAGGACTGTGAGAAAGCCTGCGGGCGAATGCGGAGTAAGTGCCCCGCTTCCCGGCTCACCAGAAACACTTGCCTGAGCGCCCTGCTGTAACTCTGCCAATTCTGCCAATGCCCTTTTCTCGAAGTAACTTTTAACTCAACTTTCCTGAAGTACTAAGTACGTCTCCGTGACGTTGAACTGCCCCAAAGCAATCACAGCTTCGTAGGCACTGACGTTTAGCGTCTCTCCTGGCAACCTTTAGCCTAACTCAACTCAAGGCCCCTGTGACCAAGTCAGGAAAAGATGTGTTTTGGCACCATTGATGGGGCCTCAGACACCCAAGGCAATTCATGTGGGTGCAAGAGAAATGCTCTTCTGTATTAGCTTCTGTTCCATAGCTAAGGCTTTTATTCTCTCTGAAGAACATCATTTCTTAGTATGAAAAAGTTATTAGTCTGAAACATTTCTTGGTGGCCTTTATTATTAAACTTGCATCTAGTTCATTGTAACCATAAGAGGGTTTTGTTTTCGCCCTGAAACCAAACATGACTTGAGTTAGAGTAGGGATATAGTGGAAAATCCCGGGATGTATATTTTGCTTGTTTTATTTTACAATTATATTCTTATTTTATATTCATATTTTTTTTGAGCTAAGACAAGTAACAGAACTTGGGACTTTAAAGTAACTGAGCTAGGGGAAATTATGTGTGGCTGGAATAGACTTTGGTTAACATCCTATTAAAAAAGGGTTTTTTCACTTGGATTTGAAATGTCTTTCACAGCTAAACTGGATCTGGATACATACTGTTAGAGAAGCATTGCTTAAAGCATTGAGGTGTTTCAGCAGTCCAAGAGGGATAGCGAATTAAGTATTAAGTTGTTAAACACACCAGCCACTCTTAGGAGACAAATGAGGCTACCTACTCCCAGAGAGATTTAGTCTGGGAAATCCTATGTAGAGTCAATATGAGTTGGAGAGTATGCAATGGCAGTGAACTTGGTTTTTGGTTGGTACTTGGGGTGTGTGTGTGTGTGTGTGTGTGTGTGTGTGTGTGTTATTATACTGCTACTAAATATGATATGTTTCCCCCCAGGTGTTCCTGAAATGACATCTTTGAGAGTTATAATGCTAAGTTTTGACTAACATTGTTCTCTTGCCCTCTTTTTTTCCCTAGAAGTTCCCCCACGTTGCCGGCTGGAAGTCAGTGAGAAACCATGTAAAAACCCCACAAACAAATATTATTTCAGCCTAAAATCCTTGACATGTGAAAAAGTCAAGCCTGGAAACTGCCTCAGTAATGAGAATGGCTTCCCAGACAAAACTACATGCATGGGATTCTGTGCAACCAGGAGAAGTAAGCATGAGTTTATGCTATATGGTATTTGTATGAAATTTCTCTATGAAGACTTTTGGGTGAAAAGTCAATATTTTGATGTGAAGTTAGCATAGTTTGAATTCAAGTGAGTTCTACCCCCTGTGGTTTTTCCAAGACTGTAACCATGTATGGAGTAGAAAACTCTGTCTTTCTCCCTTGGAGCTGCTGGCGGTTTAGAACTGCCAACCTTGCACCCCAAAGTCCACTGTGCAATCACTATTTCACCAGGGCTCCTTGTTCCTCTTCACCTCACAGCCCGAGGAGGAAGTCTTAGCATACCTGTTTGAACACATGAGGAGAGCAGCTAGGGGGAGTGAATGGCTTGTCAGGTTCTTCGGGCTGGAGAGTGACCACGTCATGATCCACACTTTTCTTGCCTCCCTCTTCTCCATTTTATCTTTATAAGTATTTCCCAATTATTCGATCTTCTCATAAATGTTACTGTCAAATCTTAGTGACACCATTCACAAAATAGTGCTTATTAATGAATACCATCGCCTCGGGTTGGTAGGAAAACTATGAGTCAATGGAGAGTATATAGGTGAGATGGTGAAACTCGAGTGATTGCTTTCCCGAGCCTTTCGCTGGCTCCTGTAGTCATTGCAGCCCATCAGATCTGTCGCCTTCTTTTCTGTCTCCACGTTCCCTACCTACCGTCTCTTTCCCATTGCCATTCTTGAATCAGTGGGCTATTGGAACAGAAGTTAATATTTTTGGAGCCAATGTAGGCATTTTCTAACATACACTGCAGAGACAGGTAAGTACAAAAACATTTAAAAAACAACAACAAAGGGAAAGTCTTTGGCAGAGACTCTAGCTATCTTCTTTTGATTCTGAAAAATGTTGATTAATGGAGTGACAATGATTATTGCTGGTGCTTTATTGTTTGCATAGTTGAAAAGTTTCCAATAGATAGTTGGGGTGACTCCGTGGTTAAAGCACTTGACACTAAATGTACTCACCAGCTGCTTGGTGGGAAAGATGAGGCAGTCTGCTTTCAAAAAGACTTACAGCCTTGAAAGCCCTGTTGGGCAGTCCCACTCTGTCCCATAGGGACACTCAATGGGGTTATTAGGTATCCCACCAGAGGCAATGGGTTTTTATAGGCAGAAGATTCAGTGTCTTCCTAATGGTTTAGCAGTAACATGTTGGATGACTGAATACAAGGACAACCGTTTGAAATTTTCAGGAGATAGAAGAAACATTCTGCCCTGTACAGAGACTCCATTTTGGAAAGTCACAGGGCAGAGCTGGCTTATTTTCTAGAGTCAGTAAGAGTCAGAACTGACTCCATGGCAGTGAGAGTCTGAGAAAACTTTGGAGCTGTCTGCTTCAATAGACATTACAATCTCCATCTGAATCCAGCAGATGGGAATGTGTTGCTGAGCAGAAGTCCTTGGGTGATGTAAATGGTAGAGAGATTAAAGTTAGTGATGGAAAAGTCCCTGACTGCTTAGATCACTGCCCAGGACAGTTCTACTCCTCACACAGGGGGTTTCCATGAGTTCGAAATGGTTGGGTTTTTGTTCGTTCTTCCTTAACAAAGGAAGAGATGGTGACTAAACGATGTAATAAAGCTGCTAGCACAGAATGTTGATTAAAAACGTGTTATAGAATATTTCTTGGATTTTAGTCATTTTTACTTAACCTCTATGGCTGAGTCTGGAGCTCTGGTGGTGCAGTCGTTACACATTACACTGCTAAACCCACGGTGAGCCACCTGAAATCCCCAGTCGCTTTCCCCTCCTGTAGCTTCAGAAACACATGGAGCAGCTCCGTCTTGTCTTGGGGTTGCACCGTGTCAGGAGTGAGTCAATATCAGTGTGCTGTGCTTGAATATCTATTTATGCAAAATTATGCAAAAATAGAACTTCAGAAAAATGTCTCCAGTTGATGAAACTTTAGAATTACTAAAAGCTAGCATATCCCTTCAATTTGAGTATGCTTCCTAAAATGATATAGTTTGCTATTTGGGGCTTCACAATGACCTCAGTGAGATTCCTTTTTCTTGAATCACTTTAATAATCATCACATGTTGCTAATTCTTGTGCTCAGCAGCTCGAAGCAAACCCCCTCCACCACCAGGACCTCTGCATCCCACTAAGTCTCAAACTCAAGTATTTATAATCTTAATTTCCTATTTCACAAAGGTCCATCATTTTGCTACAGTCCAAAAGATGAGGGAATATGTTCTGGTGCCATGACTCGCTATTATGCTAATCCAGGACAGGAAGCTTGTGAACCTTTCATCTACACTGGCTGTGGAGGAAATGACAATAACTTTGTTAGCATAGAGGATTGCAAACGAGTTTGCAAAAGAGGTAGGGGATTTTTTTTTCCTTATTTCATTTTAAAATAACCAGATCTTTGGAAATCACTAGATCCTAAATAGAGCATAGATGAGGTTATATTGTATATGTTCAGTTCACTAGCATTGTCCTGATATTTCTAGAGTATTTGTATAGAAATAGTAATTGGTACTGACTAGTTTTGTCAAAATGCCTGTGCGTGTGCGTGTGTCTGTGTGAACTTCCAACAATGCATGGAAAGTTAACTTTTACCTCCATCATCTCTTTAATGTGCCCTCGTGCACACAAGTATATGACTAACTGCATATAAAGGACCGTTGGTGAGGCATTGGGTTACATATTGTGCTGGAAGAGCAACATTGGACCCTTGAGCCCAGCAGGTACTCCAGCGGAGAAAGTGGACACAGCCTGGTTTTCTTAAAGATTTGGAGTCTTGGAAAATCTACGGAGCAGTTCTGCTCTGTTCTATCAAGTGGCTGTGAGTTGAGACAATCTGACTGGCAATGAGTGTAAGGCACTTATTGCACAAGATTTTCAAAAAACTTGCGGGAAAATTCTATTGTTTCTATGAACTTTCTAAAGATTCTTTATAGCTACAAATATACATAGCTGTAACTTTGTGTTTTAAAAGTATGTTATTAATTAAGTACATAAAGAGTGTATTTGTTTGAGATGAAGTTGTAAGTAAACCAAAAGTGGGGATTTAGTGTGTCCTGCAGAGTGGAGACATAAAGTTTTGTTTTTGTTTTTGTCTTTAGCCTTGAAGAAGGAAAATAAGAAGTACCAACGGGGTTTCCCTGTCAATGGAAACCTGAGAACTCAAAATATATCATTTTAACTATGGTTCCTGAATGTGATTTTGTGAAGGTTTATAACATGCATGGTGATGTCTGAAGAAATTATATGGTAAATTAAAGAAACAAATCAGATGTGTTGTGTTGACCAATTTTTATTGATACGAGTTACATTTTATATTTATATATTTTTATACATCACTACTACTCAAATGTGAATCAATCAGTTTTAGTGTACTGTTCGACTGTTTATTTTTAGTCATGTTGAATTTTTTTGTGCTTAAAATAGAAAAATAAATATGTTGAATTACCTAGTTCTTAGGTCTCAAAAAAAGAAAAAAGTCAAACTCACCATCACCAAATGGATTTTGACTCATAGTTGCCCTGTTGGACAGGGTAAAGCAACTCCTTTGGATTATCTGTAAAGACTGCAGCTCTTTCTAGGAGTAGAAAACCTTGTCTTTCCCCAGTGGAACAGCTGGTGATTTCAAATTGTTGACCCTGGCGTAAAGAGTTCAACATGTAAACACAATGTTGCTAATATTCTTAATTTCAGAAGATAATATCAACCAGAATAACAATATAATTATGTGCTTATAAGATGTGTGGGCACAAAAAGAAGTGAAGAATATGCATTTTGCTTTCCATATAAAAATTGATTTATAATGGGGGATCACGTAGAAAAGCTATGAAATTAATAGCACTTTAGAAAATACTTCAGGTCCTATTATTTAGGCATTAAGTACTATAAATTTTATTTCATGTTTATTGGGCCAGACTGTGCTGAGAAGAGCACAGGGATTTATTTACACAATAATATAACAACTTTCTTGGCTGTATTAAAACAAAACTCCTAAATACTCTCCTCCCATGTGCATACATTTGTATTTGTATATCTAGATTGACAGGTGGCTTCTAACTTTTTCCCTGTTGTTTTCTAAGATCTAAAGGATTAGAGACCACAAAGGTTGTTAATTTTTTCCTTGAATTTAATCATTTGAATCCAAATAATAAATTGTTCTCGGTGTTTTATTGCAGTGCAATACTTTGTTTTCTGTTCTGTTTTCTTAAATTCTACAATTTATTGGCCAAATTGACATATGTAAAAATATATTCCTTGTCAAAGGATTGTCCTTTGACTCCACCAATCTCTCTTTGAATAATCCTTCCTAAAGTTATTGTGACAAAAATACAAAATTGTATATGCCTGAGGACCTTTATTGATGTATTATTTGGAATATATAAAAGCTTGAAACAAACTAGATGGTAATCAGTTGGGGGATGATCGAATAAATTATGAGAGGAAAATAAATTGGCTGTATATGGATGTAACTTGATTTCAAGACTCCATTAAAAAGGACAGTCTTGTGCAATAGGATAAATACACACATATTTTTACATACACATCACAGGTGATAGGAGAAATTCCTTTAGGAAGTGAGAAGGGAACAAGCATGGACTGGTACAAAAATGAAATTCTGGGCATTGGCTTGTCATAAGTTTTTTTAGTTAGTCATGTACATATTTTGTTAGTTTAAAAGCCCAAATTAAAGAGTAAAAAGTATTCCTTTAAAAATTAAAAACAAGTCAAACCAGGTGTACTTAAATGAATTTTAAATAGTGGCATAACTATATGTAGAATGCAATTACTTTCATACATTTAAAAATCATTGTAGCAGTTTTATTAACATATAATTCACATAATGAAGAATTCAATGGTTTGGATATATTAAAAAGTTTGGCAGCCATCATCACAATGAATTTTAGAACATTTTCTTAATTCTTATTCTCATTGTTTTTAGCTCCCAATTTCTCAAAGAACCTATCAAAAAACCAATAAGCCATGTTTTTTTTAAAAAGCAAAGAAATCATAAAACAGGAATGCTAAAGGTATCCTGTTGACCTAAAAGGTGACAATAAGAGCCTCAAATAATACTACTGATGATGATGATGATGATGATGATGCAAACCATCAAGTACTAAAAATTTTACGAGTTCATCATTCTATATAGGCACACATTACAATTATTCATCATATTTGGAAGTTCTCGGAGAATGAGTTCATTGTTTTGAAAAAGCTGATGAATAAACAGCAGAAAGTATGGTAATTGCCCTGTACTCTGGTTTAGTCATTGATAATAGTACCATAGATGAACTAATCCCTGTATTCAAGAGAGTTATTCACAAACGAATCCCAACTAACGTGTGCATTTAAATGTTAGAAAATATTTCTAATGAAAGCATGCGAATGATCTCCAGTTGATGCTAAAACCACCAAAGATTCGATGGATGTCATTCGGCAAACTGCGGCTCTTCAGGGTGAATGTGCGCCTCTGCAGTAACATTGAAAACATTTGCAGATTATTATTTCAAATCACAGTATTTCATTTCTTGAAAAACATATTTAAGGCTCTTGAGTGATTTTAAAGTTGTTAGGAGGGGCAGGATTGGCTCTTCAGTCTCAGCGAGTTTGCCGACTCCTGGTCTCGAGGATTTCTGAAATCATTGGTCATTTTAACTTCAAAAAAATTGTGGTTATGGACATTATTTTCTTTCTAATGTGATGAACAAGAAATGTACAACTCCACCCATTGAGGTGTTCTTGCAAGAAAAAAAAAAGAACCTTGAACAAGAGAGTAAGGACATATTGGGATAAAGGAGAAGCACTTAGAAATGAGAGGAAGCACTGGGGGAAGCAATCAGCCACATTCACACTGCTGGGGACGCTACGGGACGAGTTTCTTGATTTCCCCTAATATATCAATGGAATGAAAAGAGTGTGTGCCGTGGGCCTCTGGCCTGAGTGGACCACTAGAAGAGGAAGGGCGTGGACCCACAAAACCCCACGCCATGTCCAGAAACAGCACTGAGACAGCCAGAGATGGCCGTTGCCCCGAATCCCCAAAGAGTTGGCCCATACTCCTCCAATATGGGATATTAAGTCTCTAGAGTAGGGGCAAAGTGTGCTTGTCTCCCCCAAATGCCTGCACTAACTGAAATCGCTTGGCAGGGCCACATCATGGAGTTGGAGGGAAAGCAGGCAGACCTTGGACACCTAAGGGAAAATCCAGCACTGGGCATGTGCGAATTAAGCCCCTAGCTCAGGTGAAGCCAAAGCCCTAGCCTCCACCTGAGGACCAAGACATCCAACTGGTGGGCCTTACCCTGCCTTTGAGGTCAGTCAATTCCGTCAAGCAGGCCTCCCCATCCAGGGGGCCGGACAGAGTAAGGGCAGACGGAGGGCATAACTCTGAACGTCTTTGGCACTCTCTCTCTCGGTACGCTTTCGTGGCCCCTGCCATTCTCTTTTACTCTGGTTTTGCTCAGGTGTACGCTGTCAGGGGAAGGCCTCCAACCCTCCTCCCACCGGGCCTGCTCACAGCCTGCTGGGAGACAAGCCATCTTGGCCTCGGGGGCCCTGGATTCCCCTGTTCCCCATGTGTAGGTTTCGCGCTCCTCTTCTGACTTCTTTCCACGTGGGTTTTCATGCCCAGTTGTGACCCCCAGCACACCTTCTGGACAGCCTGGTAGCTTTCCAGAAAAAGGGTGCACCCTTTTGAGACTATAAAACCTGAAGCCCATCATTTCCTTCACAAAAGTCACTTGGATTACCCCTCGCCCCGCCCCCCCCGCCCCCAAAAAAGGAGGTGGTGGAATACACAGTAATACTAGAGAGTATGAGAGAGCATTTTTCTTAAGTATGTGATTTATAAACCTTGGCTAAATAGTCCTGCATTTCTGACCATTTTCCATGTGTTTTTATTTTTGAGAACAATGATAGTAGACAGAGCTTGTGTATGTAATGATTGTAAACTGAGCGATTGGAGTTTGAGGAGTTTGGAGGTGTCCTCACCCCAGGAGACCTTAAATTAGTGTAGCAGCCTCTGAATTCCCCGCTAGTTATAGTGCTTAAGATATCATAGACCCACTCAAATTTAATGGTTGCACTTCTTTCTAGCACAGAGAGAGAGCGGACTACTTTAACCTAACTGATTTTATGCCTCAGTGTCTGCCATTGTATCTCAATAAGGAAATAAAGCTGCAAAGGGTCGAGCTGACAAATTGGAAGTTCCAACTTCCTAGGAATGCCTCATTAGTCAAGTCTGAGAATTTGCTTCTGAACGGTCACTGCCTTGGAATGCTTTCACTCAGTACACATGAGGTCTTTGTGAAGGAAGAACTTGCTGGCAAGTCAGAAGAACAACAGCGTTCTACAGCAGAGGAGAAAGTCCTTCTTAGCACACTTCCTGGTCAACTAGTACATGCCAAATACAGTGGCCCTGCAGGATGGAGCAGAACTTCCCCCTTGAGTTTATAAGGCTGTATGCTGGGCTTCCTCCGGAGTGCAACAGGTGGTTTTAGAAGGCAAACCTTTCAGCTCACAGTCATGTAATTACTACACACCAGAGTTCCACAGTGAACTTCAAGACAAATCACTCTTATTTTCACCAGAGTACTTGGTTACAAGGAGCGTCATTCTCATTTTCTCTCTCTCTCTCTCTCTCTCTCTCACATACACACAGAGGAAAAGACCAGTTTTAATAAAACAGTCTTTTAAAATATTTTAATAAATCATTTTATTGGGGGCTCTTATAACATTCCACACACTGATTGTATCATTTGTACACATTTGTGCACATGTTGCCATCATCATTTCCAAAACATTTTCTTTCTACTTGAGCCCTTGGTACCAAGTCCTCTTTTTTTCCCTCCCTCCCACCCAAGTGAACCTTTAATACTTTATAAATTATTTTAATTTAATATTTTACATCATCTGCTGTTTCCTTTCACCCATGTTTCGCTCGTTCATACCCTCTCCCTGGGGGGGGGGTGTACCTTCATTATTGTGATATCAAAAAATATTAGAATTATTACTCACTTTCTCCTCAGTGGACATGCATTCATTGTACGTTGTCCCAATGTTCAACCATTAAAACTGAAATGGAACCTTCAGTTTTTTCTTTAAGAAGTCCACTCTTGCTGTTATTAGGTGCCAAGGAGGGGGCTCTGCCCCATAGCAGCCTTAACCACTACAGAATGAAACACTGCATTATACGATCGGGTATCAATTATTTGTGGAGATATCTGCATCAGCAGTGAGTCACAGAAACCCCCCAATAACTTGGCTACCTCCACCAAGAAACCTCTGTACCTTCTGCTAAGAAGCTTGTTCCTTAAGGTAGCGTACTTTGAAGTGCCTGGTCTTGTATCACAACAGCGGCTGTAGAATGTGCAGCTGTGGTGCATCCAGAGCTAATGCAAAATGATTTCACTGGCAGGTGTTTTGTATCTTCTTTGGAACTCATATGGCTTTATGGACCTCATTGGGATGCCAGGAACTCATGTTAGGAAATTTTCATGTTTGTAGTAAAACATTGGTCACATATTAAAAATGAGTTGAGTGGTCAAGTGTGAAATTGCAGCTTTAAGACACTTTGTATGCCTTTTTATAAACTTAGAAGTGGATCCAAGCAAACATGGGAATCAGAGTATTAAAGGTTCAAGAGACCAGAAGTCTCAATGGTATTTAAAGATCACTAGGTTCAGGCAACAAGACAAACTAAGGTGAGGGAAACAGAAGGTAGTGCTGAGTAGAAATGTGAAACATTGATTTTACGATCAGGTAACAATTATTTGTGAAGATAAGATCTTGCATAGAACTATATCATTAAGTGTAGGAAGTTGGCTAAATAAAGCTAGAAGAACTGACAGGTGTGGAAACAACTATTTTGTACACCATATTTTACGTGAATGAGGTGCAATTTATTTTTTTGCCAACTACACTCCCCTCCTCCCCCAGGTGTTTTCATCACAGTGCTTTCAGAATAGCATTCACATCTGTAGAAATTCCCTGAAGGAAAGCATTTTCTAAATTGGTTTGTTCTCTGATTTTCCTTGGGCGTGTCACTATCATGCAGCCTCATCTGTGTTATGTCGCCCCAAATAGATTTACTTTTCATGGGGCTTAGGGTCTGAGAAGTCACGAAAGCCCCAGGAGACTGGAGTTTTGTGTGAACCTGATATAAATTGGAGTGAAAAATAAAGCCTAAATATGTTCATTCAAAAGAAGCCAAAGAAAATGGATTCTAGGAAGGAAGTGAAGATGAGACTGGTAGCATTAGATAGGGTAGCTGTCTCAGACTCTTTTTACAATATGGGTAAGGGATAGCAAAAAAAAAAAAAAGGTCTTAATTTCCATGACTACATTCCTCTTTTACTCCTACTCAGAGTATACTTTGTTTGATGTCCTCTAGTTACTATTTATTGAACTTTATCCTTTATGAGTCAAGGAATTGCTTTTCTACTCACTGGTATATTAGAAGGCATGTTTGGGAATACACGAGTTCTGCATTTCATTCATATTATTTTCAAATATTGAGATCATGTAGTTTTCATCAGTTAATCTTCAGAAAAAGACATTAAAAGCATTGTGGTGATACTGTATTCACACTATTGTGAATAAAAAAAATGTTAAAACGTATAATGCTGGTGAGAGTTGGTCATATTCTATTCAATGTTGAAGAAGAAACAGATCCAATATAAAACAAACCCATAGCCATTTCCTGCATTGTGACTCACAGTGACCCTTTTCAGGCTTTCTGAGACTGTAAATTTTCACTGGAGCAAATAGTCTCATTTTCTCCCTCAGAGGTCTTTTTCAGGAGATTTTCCAGTGCAATAGGTCATTTGAGTCTTTATCTGCTGTTTCCATGGGCATTGATTAGGGATCCAGTCAAATGAAGTCCCTGAAAATTTCAATCTTTTCTTTATTATCAAAATGTTGCTTATTGGCCTACTTGTGAGCTTCTAAAATTTTATTTATATTTAGATATAATTCATACTGAAGGGTATACCTTATTTCCATCAAAAAGCATTTCAAGTCCTCTCCACTTTCAACACATAATTATCCTTTCTGCATATCTTCATTTTGTTTTTTTTGTGGGCATCACTGCTCTCCAGTGGTGGGAGTAGGAGGCCCAGCCCCACTGCTGGAATTGAACCTCCGTCCCAGTGGGCCGCAGTCCTGCGCACAACCACTACGCCACCGGGGCTCAGCCCCAGATCTTCATTTTTTAATGAGTCTTCCACCAATCCTGATGACCCATGCTGTTTCTTATAGACCAGAGTCTCAGATTATCGCTTCATCATATAGAGGCAATATGAAAAGAGACAGGTGAAGAATACAACCTCAGTTTACACCAAGTGCACATACCCTTCTTTAACTTGAAACTATGCTGTATTCCTATGTTCTTTCCCATTCACCATCAACCCCCCCCAGCCTCCCTATTACTGCTTCTACCTTAATTTTTGTTCCCCAATTCAAAGAACATTTCAAAGGAACACTGGTTGAGTCCCTGAAGAAGGCCAAACCGTTGTTTGAATGTGCTATAAGTAATTTCTTGGGATGTGTTGTTGTTGAGTCTTATTGTGTCTGTTCTAACTGACAGCAACCCTAGAGACAACATAGTGAAACATTGTCTGGCCCTGAGTTATCTTCCTAATTGTTATATTTGTGTCCAACTCTTTGAGCCTCTTTCTCGCTTTCTTCCTTTTTGCCCTTCTGCTTTACAAAGCGCGATTCCTTTTCCAGAGATTGGAAAGTCATTGAGATGACATCTCATCACCCCCACTTTCGAGGAGCATTCTGTCTGTACTTCTTCTAAAACAGATTTATTAGTTCTTTTGGAAGTCCATGATAATTTCAACAGCATCATAATTCAAATGTATTGGTTCTTCTTTTGGTCTTTTGTAATCAATATCCAACTTTCATGTGCATATGAAGAGTTTGGAAATATCATGGGTTGGGGCAGATGCACCTTAAAGTAACATCCTTGGTCTTCAATATGGTAAAGAGAGCCTACCATGTAATCCCCAGCTTCATTTCTATCCTCAAGGCTATCTTTTCAACTACAAGAATCCTCAAGAAAAGTTACGTTGTGTTTTAAAGTTAATCTTTTAGGGTAACTTTATTTTTACTCATAAAATCTCTCTTTTTACATTGAGAAGTTCAGTTATGATGTTAAATTTAAGGACATATTTTCAGTTCTTTAAAAAATCTTCGGAGGTGTAGTGGTTGTGCACGGGACTGCAACCCACTGAGATGGAGGTTCAATTCCAGCAGCAGCTCCACAGGAGCCAAGGCTGGGCCTGAAGAGGGCAGTGATGCCTACTCCCCAAAAAATTTCCTAGAATATTAGAGTTGGATAAATGATGTCCTCAGTTTAACATTTTAAAACCTCCTCTTTCAAACATAATTGACAATTTTCATAGGATAAAATTTCCTACAACTTTAAAAAATACTGCCTTCTGTAATAAAGTAAGTTAAAATGCTATTTTCTGAATCCAAATATTGACATTTGTGTGTAAATATAACCTCTCATAACTAATTACTCAGACTAACCTATGTTCAAGATTTAGTTTTATGCTTCAAGGAAATAATTATATTTAAAAACAAGATATTTAAAAGTTATTAAGTCAACAGCCTTTATGAAGTTAACCATTTTTACTGATGGCAAACTATTTGCCTTTTTAAATTAGTAAACAAATGAGTGTTTATTTCACTTTATTCTCCAAGGATTTTATAGATTTTTGCATTAATATTATATCATTTCAGTTCTATTTAAAAATTGTACAATTGCTATAGCAATCAAACACATCCTCCCTTTTATTAAATGACTTTATGAAATTAGTTGGGATTTAATACATGTAACATGTCATTCCATTCTTTTTTTTACATGGGCTCCTTAATGTTGTCTCTATTTTAACACCCTCCCATTGTACCCCACTCCTCCAAATCCCTTACTCGCTGTCCCTGTAGGTTCTTCAGTCCTGGATTTCATATACCCCCAAACATAAAAGTATATAACACAGTTTCAAGAGGGTTACCTCCATTGACCTCTGAGATGCACTCCACTGTGAACAAACAGAGACCAAATAACACAATTCACATTAAAGAAAGCACATTTTGGAAACCAGATAATACATCAATAGTCTTAAACCTGGCAATAATTGTGAGAATGACACAGAACAGATTTTGTTTGCCAACGTGTTTTAATTACAACAAAAGTAATACGGTGATAAATGAAAATTCTCACAGGTGGGACAATAAGTAATATAAATGGGGAAAATGAATTTAAAGAATTGGATTAATAATGTAAATAATTGGATTCTACTTGGATCACTAATCAATGTCCAGAAAAGCGGAGTCAAGAAGTAAACCTATTATTGTATTGGAAATATCTGCAAAAGATCTTTTTAAAAGACTTACAATGGGAAAGATACCACTCTAATGACTAAGGTGAGACTGACCCAAGTCATGCTCTTTTCAATCAACTCATGCCTGCGACAGCCAAAAGGAAAGGAAAGAAGACAAACTGATGGACTTCAACTGTGATGTTGGCAAAGACTACTGAACATGTCATGGATTGCCAAAACACTAGACAAAGCAGTCTTGGAAGAAAGAAAACAGAATGTGCCTTACAAGGGAAGGGAATGTAACTTGATCTTACTTCCTTGGACACATCATCAGGAAAGAACAATCATTAGAAAAGGACATCACGTTTGGTTCGTCAGGGAAAATGAGGGAATTCTAAGGGAGATGACTTGTCATGATATTTGCATCACAGGACTCAAACAAAGATGACTGTGACGATGAAGACAGCACAGGGCTAGCCACGCTCGCTTGTTAGAAATGAGGTGACAAGGAGACAACGCTTTTTGTTGTGTTTTGTTCGGCACCCTTGAGCCAGTTCCAACCCACAGCAACCTGATGCACAACAGAACCAAACACTGCCTAGTTCTGTGCCGTCCTCCCAATTGTTCCCCTGCCTGCCCAGCTTTACAGCCCCGGTGTTAATCCGTCTCTTTGAGGCTCTTCCTGCCCTTCTCTGCCCCTCTTCATCACCAACCACGATGTCTTTCTCCAGGGATGTTTCTTCTGGCAACATGTCCAACAACACAGTCTTACATACAAGGGGGCACCTACCACCCCCCCTGCACAAAAAAACCTCCAAAACAACATTGCACTGGGGGCAGAGTAGAGGTTTTCATAATCCCCTTACATTGGATTGACAGGTCACATTAGATCATATCATGGGGGACGGTAATCACAGCATTGCGTCACTGCCAAATCCCATTTCATTAAACAAGATTTTACTGTGTGTTTGTGTTCCAATAATTTGATTTCTGCTTTTGCCTTTGTTATAAACGGCACTGTCAGTCTGTAAGTGCATTTCCCCCCCGTTATCCTTGAGTCAGTGCTGATTCACAGGGACGTGGTGTGTATAGTAGATCTGTACCCCATTAGGCGTTCAAGGCTGTCACCATTCAGAAGCAGATCACAGCACCTGCTTCTTGACGTGTGTGCAGATGTGTTCCCACCACCCCCCTTTCCATTAGGAGCTCAGGCTTTCACTGTTTGCCCCACCCAAGGACTCCTAAGATTCTTGTAATACTTAAGAAGGTCAAAAAGGTTTGATTATAGTGTACTTCCCAAGAGAAACATTTGCATAAAGCACATACTTCCATCTGCACTTGTTTTCAAATCATTTCTGTGTTGACACATCTTTCTGGGGGTTTTATCTAGTGTTTCAGTGACCTCCCACTTCACTGAACATGGTGTATTTTTCTAGAGATTGATCTTTCCTGATGATGTGACCAAAGTAAGAGCCCGAAAGCTCTTCATCCCCATTTCCAGGAGCATTCTTTTACAGTTCTTCCCCGACTGAACGCTTCATTCTGGCATTCCAGAGCACGTTCACCCATCTTCACAAATCACAGTTCATATACATCAAGTCTTATTCTGTTTCCCTTCTTCATTGTCCAGTTTTGACATGTTTATGAGACAGTTGAAGAGATCAGGGCTTGGACTAAGTACACCTGAGTTTTCAATGCGATATCTTTGTCTTTTACAGTTTGTTTGTTTGTTTAAGCAGAAAGGCCTGGCAACTGACTTCCAGTTGTGAGTCAAGATACCCCTGCTCACAAAACCTGATGATATAGTGGTCAAATATGCCCATGTAGGAAGGGAATGACTCTAAGTGAAGAATATTAAACATGCCCTTAGACTGCCAGAAGAAAGAAGCGAATTTTAGAAGAAATACTTCTTAGCGTGGAGATAAAGAGATTTGGGCGCTTTTATTTTGGACACATCACCAGAAAAGGGCAATCCCTACAAGCAGAGCTAGAATGAGTCTTAGAAACCAAAATGACAGTCTTCAGCTTCTGTGCTCTGAACATGTAACCTGGAGAGGCCACACCCTGGAAAAGGACACTGTGCTTGGCGCCATGGAGGGGTAGCCACAAAGAGGAAGATCCGTGACCAGTTGGACAGACACAGCTTGTGCTGCAGTAATGGGCTCACGCATGACAGTAGCTCTGACGAAGGCGGAGGACTGGACAGATTTTGGACCTGTCAGACTTGGGTCATAATGAGTTGGAGCTGACTCGGGCACCTAGCAGCGACCAGTGCAGAATAAGTAGGTGACCAAGAAATAACTAGTGTTGGCAAAAAAATCATTAGAATGGTTCTAATCTTACTCAGAGATTAATGCAGGCCATGACATGGACCATATAAGTCAGTACAGAGAATGCTGGGCTTTTAAATTGAACACTGCAAGCATTCCTTCTTCTGAGCAAGCAAGGCAAAGGTCATCGAAAAGTTGCACGGCCTTGAACCACACGGTGAGGGAGCAGAAGATTGGTTGAAGCTATGTGCGCTTGTGGTCTACGACTTGTAGAAGAAGTATGGACAGGGAGAACGAAGTTAAGAAATGTAGGCATACAATAATGGCCACTTTTCTTACCAAAGATTTATCTAGAATATAAAAAGAGGTGATGACCTATCAAAAATAGACATTTTGATTTTTCACAGAAATTGCAAAACTACATTCTTTAGGAAGACGGAAAAATCTCATTCCTTTAGAATGTTTTCACACTCCTTATGATAACACAGTGGGGGTGAGGGGAGGTAACTCTCCTACACTGCACAGCCAAGAATCATTAAAGAGAGGGGGACCACACAATGCGTAGGCTCATATTCCTTATGCACACCCCACATCTTGTAAGTGAGCTGTGTATTATTTAAAGGCGCGGCAGTAATGTTGTCTCCATCAGTTTATTCAGCCATGCTGCCCATGAATTCAAACACCACGGGGCAGTCAGCGTTGGGTCAGTAGCAAAATCGATCCACAGCTTAAGATAGGTAGAGTTAAAGAAGAGTGAATGATCTGTCTCTCTTTCCAGAGAGCAGTGCAGGGAGATGGCAAGGAAACAGCATTTTAGCACATTAAAGATGGGCTATTTTCAAATCAAGAAGTTAAAACCAAACAGCCACGTTGATGTGAAGGTTTGGGGAAGGAGTGGAGATCCCCAAGCCCATCTGCAAGTCAGCCCATTAAAGACTGGATAAAGACTCAGGATCCGTCCGCACTAGGTAGAGAGAGGAGACGGTTCTGCCTATAGCGTGTCTAGGGATTCACGGTGTTGAAGATGTGGGGAGGCACTTGAGAGGGTGTGTAGATGTCCTTCTGAAGCCTCAGATCCAAACACTGCCATGCAGCCAGTTAGGACTCGTCACTTCGTTGGCCCTGACCCATAGCGACCTTGTGCACAACAAAGCAAAAGCCTGGTCCCGTGCCATTCTCGCAATGGTTCATAGGCTGCAACCCATTGGGTAGCCCTGAGGCTACCACTGACTCAAGCTTCTTCCGTCTTTTCACTGCTGCTCTGCTTTACCGATCATGATGTCCAGACAACAATACGCCCAAAGTATACAGGACAAAATCTAATCATCCTTCTATCTAAGGACCACTCTGGCTGTACTTCCTCCCAGAGAGATCGGGTTGCCCTTTTGGCAGTCCATGGTCCTTTCAATAATCTTCTCCAGCACCACAATTCAAGTGCTTCTCCAGTTCTTCTCCAGTCTTTTTACTTTAAGGCCCACCTTGCATATGCATATGCAACTATGGAAAATACTGCGGCTTTGGTCAGGAGAACATCCTTGCTTTTCCCTCCTCTTAGGATGTGTCTTGTACAGCAGACTCACTCAATGCAGCTCATCTTTTGACCCCTGTGCTGCTGTTTCCATAAGCATTGATTATGAATCCAAGCAAGAAAGCCTTTGACAGCTTTAACTTTTTCTCCCTTTATCATCTTGTTACCCAGGGTCCATTTATGAGGATGTGGGCTTTCTTCATATTGTGTTGTCTTTCTTTCCTGAAGCTGTCCAGGTCTGACAATGATACCCTGCTAGTCATAAGGTTTCAGGGGCTAACTCCAAAGTTAGGACAGTCTATTTTGTTTTTGTCTTCTGTTCTTAACCTGGAAGCTTCAGAAGAATCTGCTCACTTTCGGGGATCCTGCTGGCATTTGGCATAGCAGGGACATAGCTTCCAGCATCACAGCAACACAGAAGCCATCACAGTAGGACAAACTGACAGACAAGTGGTGATTCTCCAACTTCCTGTGCGATTAGCTTAACTATACAATGCAACTCAAATTCCCCAGCCCACTCTTCAGATATTATTTCTTGGTAGAAAGATGGGACTTTCTACTCCTGGACAGTGACAGTGTGACAGTGACCCTGTGGGTTCACAGGGTCGGTTCTTTCCTGCCATCTGGGATCACCAGGAGTCAGATTGACTGGATGGCAGTAGGTGAGTTCGATAGTATTTAGGTTAAAGACCGGCAGAAGATAAAATCTATGATGGGGGTGGGGGGAATGGGAAAAAAAGTAGGTACCATATTATTTTATTAATATCATTTATAATCTGGGGCTGAGCCCCGGTGGCATAGTGGTTGTGCGCGGGACTGCGGCCCACTGGGACGGAGGTTCAATTCCAGCAGTGGGGCTGGGCCTCCTACTTCCACCACCAGAGAGCAGTGATGTCCCCCCCCCCAAAAAATATATATATATCATTTATAATCCATGAAACCCTGAAATCAAAAGGCTGTTCTGACAACATAGTATGTAATTGGGGTGCTATAGTTTCCACACACACAAAATTCTTTCCAAATGCACCACCCCTCTCCCATCTTGATATTGAGTATTTATGAGTACATCATCAGTTTACTAACTAGCAGCGGGGGAGAGATGTTTTCTAGCTCAATATCAGAGGGAAAGCTGGATTCTTGGCAGACAATAAACCAAATAAGAGTAATATGATGGCTGCTCTGGATTCAACTTTGTTCATGGATGCAGGGGACCAAAGTGCCAACCAGAAATGACGATTCTTCCCATCGGGGAATATTATGGCCTCCACCGAGTACTGAGTTGTTAGCAATGGGCCATTCAGAAATTGGGTATCTAAGAGAAAAAGGCATGAAGTAGCTGGCTTAGAAGCTTCTATGGGTGTGTTCAAAGAAAAATAATTGAAAGGGGGCAGGTTACTTTCATGTATGAAAGTGACACTCGGTAGAAGAGCCAGAGGCTGGCCTGCAGGGCCATGAACTATTAATGTGGCCTTTCTAGTCATGGTCTCATGGCGCCCCGGTGATGCAGTGAGTTACACGTCCTCTTTCAACCACATGATTGGCGGTTCATATCCACTAGCCTTCCCTGCAGGAGAACCATGAGGCCCCCTTCTTCCATAAAGACTGAGAGCAGAAGGGTCAGATCGACTCGACTTGGTTCTCTAGGGTTGCTGGATGTCGCAGCTGACTGAATCGCAGCGAGGGTGAGAGCCACGGTCCCTGTAATAAACTCTTTCTCATGGGTCTAGGTACGCGAAGGGGCGCCGAGCTCCTGGCAAGATTCTCTTGTGAGAGGATGTGAATGTTGCTCATGATGATTGGAATCCTGCCGGGTATAAAGAGAACCACCTCAGGAGCAGAAAGTGGGGCTCTCATTTCCACCGAGAGCCAGCGTGAAGCATAGCCTTTTGGCCCATATAGAGTGAACGACTTCTTTTTGATCATTTTATTGGGAGCTCGAGCAACTTTTATCACCATCCATCCATCCATTGCATCAAGCACATCTGTACATTTGTGGCTCTCGTCATTCTCAGAAAGTTTGCTTTCTACTTGAGCCCTTGGTATCAGCACCTCATTTTTTTTCTTTTCCTCCCCCCACCCCTCCCTCATGAACCCTTGATAATTTATAAATTATTTTTATTTTATCATATTTTGCACTGCTCAACGTCTCCCTTCACCCACTTTTCCATTCCAGGATGGAGGCTATATGTAGCTCTTGTAACCGGTTCTTGCTTTTTACCCCACCTTCCCTCCACCTTCTTGGTATCACCATCCTCACCACTGGTCCTGAAGGGATCTGTCCTGGATCCTCTGTGTTTCAGGTTCCTATCTGTACCAATGTACATCCTCTGGCCTAGCTGGATTTGTAAGGTAGGTTTGGGATCATGATAGTGGGGGCTGGGGATAGGGGAAGAAGCATTGAAGAACTAGAGGAAAGGTGCTACCTTGCACCCTGACTGGCTCATCTCCTTCCCGTGACCCTGTGCAAAGGGGTGTCGAGTTGTCTACAGATGAGCCTTGGGTCCCCAATCTGTACCCCGCCTCATTCAATCACAATGATAGGATTTTGGTTCTTTGATGCCTGATACCTGATCCCTTCCAACACCTTGTGCTCACACAGGCAGGTGTGCTTGATCTAGGAAACTGATTGGACTCCAGGGCAGGGACAGAGGAGCCTGAGAGGCAGAATCAGGAGCCAAAGCATGACACAGAGAGACTGACTTCCCAGCCCACAGATCAACTAAAGCAAGGCACATCAGGCTAGGAGACTAGGTTCGGAATCAGATGTCCCTCGATACTTCATTTGAGGAACTAGTTGTGTTGCCCCTTGGCCATGGAGCCCAGTAAATCCTTCAGACTGAGGCTTACTGCAGAGGGACATGCCCTTTGGGTTTGAAAGAACTTTGTAACTAGACCTGATGGAACATCTGCATCCTGGACCTTTCCTCATCTGAATTGTAATTTGTTAAAGTTGTAATCTTTTTTTTTTTTGGTGGCATCACAGCCCTCGTGGGAGTAGGAAGCCCAGCCTTGCTCCCGGAGAGCTGCTGCTGGATTCAAGCCTCTAACCCTGTGGGCTGCAGTCCTGCACACAACCACCAGGCCACCAGGGCTCAGCCTAAAGTTGTAATCTTATAATCACGAATCTTATCAGTGAGTTCTGTGTGGCAATTGCAATGAAATATAAATCCTTGGTGAAAACTAGAGAGGGCTTTACTCAGCCAAATAGTCTTCTGCTCATTTATACTTTGGACAAATTATCAGGAAAGACGTCTGTTTAGCCAAGAGCATCAGACCTGGTAAAATAGGAGCTCCAGGAAAAAGAGGAAGACCCTTGATAAGATGGATTGATACGTGACTGCAACAGTGAGCTCAAATAGAATCACCATGGTGAGGCTGTGCGGTGTGGTGGTTCTTTGAGGCAGAACAGACTTAACCGCACTTAGGAACAAGTCCTTGGATACACGCAGGTGTTAACTTTGCTGCCTGGGCGGCATCAACACTTGGCTCATTTTTCCCCTGTGACCACTTGCGGATGTCAAAGTCTCAGATGGATTAGTCCTGGCATACTTCAGTTTTGAGTCTTTCATCTTTCTTAGACCCACTTCTTACCCAACTAGCTTTATGCATCCCAGGATAACACATCCCAGGATATACACACTACCTGTCTTAAGAATTTCATGATATTATTCTACTTGAATGTCATCACAAGTGGCTAGCTGCTCTCTTTAAACTCTGTCCTCCTTCGATCTCTTCACCTCAGTCTGCCAGGTTTCTTAGGCTGCTCTCCCCTTGGACTTTCTCTGATGTCCACTGACCTGTCCACTGATGTCCACAGCCTGACCTTCACACCTTCCTTCCTGTCCTTCTCCTCCCCATAGTTACCCTCCCTCCCCCCTCCCCCTCCCCCATGATCCCTTAACAATTTACAAGTTGTCATTATTTTGTCATCAGACACTACCGATGTGACCCTTCACCCACTTCCCCATTGCCTGTACTCCAGAGAGGAGGTCATGTGTAGATCCCTACAATAGGTTCCCCCTTTCTACTTCACCTTCCTTCCATCCTCCTGGCATCACCATTCTCACTCACACCTGTCCTGAATTACCCATTTCCTGCTCCAGTGTACCTCCTGGTTTAGCTGGATTTGTAAGGTAGAATTGGAATCATGATAGTGGGGGGGGGGGGGGGAAGCATTTAAGAACTAGAGGAGAGTTGCATATTTTATTGTTGCTACACAGTTGCTTGACTGGCTCAACTCC